>OMNW01008335.1:74991-98884 GCA_900303245.1 Selene dorsalis
CAAGGGGGGTTGGGGCTGTTGTGTAAGAATGGGAGGTTGGAACGAATGACTGAGGACAAATCAAGGATGAGAGAAATCCTGTAACCGGAACTGTCAGAAGCTGAGGATTGAAAGCAGAATGATGAAGATTAACCATTAGACGAATGGGACAAAGGAACAATGTCAAAATTAAGTGATTCTAAACACGTTCACCAAGTATACATATCATTCAATACCCTTATTCAATATAAAGTGCTTATAAGCATGGGTTATAACTGAGAATAAATTTTAGCTGAATGTATCTGAGAAACATTATTGTAGTTATGTTTGCTAATGCACTGATCCCTTGACTCTTCCACACTGTGCGTGTTTCCCTTAAAGAATAAGACATTAAGACACCTGAGTGAAATCATTAAAGTATTATGTATCAATATTTTTAAGGCTGGCCACAGTCCAGCACCACATAACCACATTTCTGTGACTGAGTGAGTGAGTGATAGAGGTGGGTGTGCGATGAAGCTGCACCATTTTTCAGCTCGACTGATTTGGATTGAAGATGGTCTGTTATAACATCTGAAGGTGTTTTCAGTGAATTCACAACACCGCGGGTCCTGGGTTGGACCTCATGTCCAAGTGTTCATGCAGGTGGAACTGAGAGTTCAGATCAGTTTCAGTTTTCAGTACGTCTCAATCTCTAGCATCATGCAACCACAGCATGTAACCACTGCCTACACAGAGTACTTTGCAGAAATTTACACATGTGCCAAGAAAAGGCATGAATGCAGGCATGAATGATTTATCTCATTCATTTCAACAAGGCATCAGTCATCTGGCTGACGTGTGTCCCCTTCAAATGCAATCCTATAGCTGGTAATTATATGTTACGCATTACTGTTACTCATCAGAGTAAAGTCAGTCTGACTTTCTATGTCATGTAAAATAAGCTGTAAGCTCTAAGTAAAATGACCAGAGACAATCAACATGGACTAGATCTTAAAGATGCATCTTCAAGAGCTAAGAGCTGACAACAGTCTGGGCTCAAAAAACAATACAGTGGGAGCCTATTATAATAAAAAGGCATGATTATGTAAACAGGACATGAGTGATTATCTTGTCTCCCAAGAGATTACTGATGAGACTGATATGGAAGACTGAGAACCTTTTTCCTCTCTCCTAATATTTCTCTCATCCTTTTCTGTTTTTCTCTTCTTCAGTGTTGAGTCTCTTGTTGTGTCTCGATGCTAAAAACTCGCTCTCCCTTTACTCCGCAGCCCAGAAGGACAAATGCTGACACGTATCTTTGCTGCCTGGTAGCATGGAGGGAAAAAAGCAACTACTCAGGACTCTTTCATGGTAAGACATAGTGTACCATTCACAGGAAGTCAGGGTGATTTGAGCTTTATCTGAGGAACACATCATAATGAAAACTTGAAAAAATGTGAGTATAACAAATATAATTCACAGCAAGACACACTTTTAGCGCCAGTTTCAAACTGGTAACATTGGCGTGACAGTTGCATTTTAAGCCTTAGCTGTGATTCAGAGGTTGGACTTGGTCTGTATCTGGAAGACCTGCTTTTCGATAAGGTGTCCTCTTTTAATGATGAAGTGGAATATAACCTGCCTTAAATGGCCTCCATTGTGGCAAACTCTCTCTTCATTTCTCAACTCCACTCCTTATGTCACTTCCTGCAAGTCACTACACTGGGAGCCAGGAAATGAAAAAATGAAAACGGTTTTAGATCCACCACATCTTCTTTTTTTCTTCCCTTTCACCATCAGGTCTTCATCTTTCATCTTCATGATCTCCCTGAGGGTATTCATCCATCTCACCTCTTTGGTCTCATTGCTTTAGCTGTGAAAGCAGAGTATACAGATTTCCCTTATGACTGCATATGAAGAGTTCTGCACATCTCAATTCTGCTTCCCCTGAATGAGGCCCACTGTTAACACTTTCACACTGATGCCATCAGGTTCAGAGGTCAAGCATCAATGTATGTATCTCAGGGACTGTGAATTGACACTTTGCAGCCATGTGTTTATCATAATTTGACCTAGAGTCAAGGTGCAAAAAGTGCACCTCCCACATGCCCTTTCCTCATACAATGTAACAAAAAACTTCAAAAGAACTAGGTTTATTTCCTATTTTTAGTCAAATGGAAAAGGTCCTGCCCCTATTCAGTTGTTTTATTGAATAAAACCCTTTTTTTTTTATTTCTCAAGAAACACTAACTGAATCAAATAATCACAGGACTTTAAAGTGATCTCAGTGGCTATCAACATAGAGAGGATGAGGAGGAGTTTCTACCTTCAAGCCATTCATTTCTTCAACTCTGAGCAGTAACCTTTTAACTTTCAGACATAACACATTTCACTGCGCATATGTATAATTGTGACAAATATATCTTCTCTTCTCTTCTCTTCTCTTCTCTTCTCTTCTCTTCTCTTCTCTTCTCTTCTCTTCTCTTCTCTTCTCTTCTCTTCTCTTCTCTTCTCTTCTCTGTGGATCTAGATACAGTCTCCAGTGATATAAGTGTTCACCTCTGTAAGCTGTTTGTTAAATCATAAAACACTTCAAAATCGAAATGAATGCTTCATGGAGATGATGATTTTGATACAACAGTTTTGTGTATCTTCCATAGAATATATTTAATGAAGAATTTATTATCTCTTTCTTTTAGTCGAGAAAACAAAAACAAGTTCAATTCACAGTTTTTAAAAGCAACATTTGCAGAAATTCAATAATTTTGAACAAAGCAGCATGATTTTTACATTTTTTTCTTGGATATTGAAAAACATTAAACCCAAACAACCAAGTGGAAATGTATGTAAGATGAGTCCTGGAGGATGACATGACTGTCCCCAGTTCTCGTGGACATTTAACGATCCCTGTGATTGACACAACTTCAGTAATTCACCCGAGGAAAAGAGGAAGTGATACCCTGCCTGTCAAGCTCATGAATAGCAATGCAGAAGAATTAAGCTTTGCCTTGGAGGTGGAACGGGCCAACAATGACAAGACAAAGTGGGCCTTAAATAATGGAAGAAATGAGCAGGGTGTCACTGCAGCTTCCCCTCCGTCCACATAAAGGGACATGAGAGTGATATTACAACGTCCTGTAAGCTGTGCATTTGCCTTTAGGGCCATGGGATGTTAGCAAAGTTTCTTCATTTTAACTTTAAAATGAATAAGCATTATAATAACATCTTATCCAAATGTTTTATTCCAACTCATTTTGTGGCATGAGAAGACCATCACAAGACATAAAAAGTGACAGTTACAAAATGCCCCAAGGCACATTTTATGCATTGCATGCCACTAAGCATACATTTTGCAGAACAGTCATGCATGACATCATAGTTTACTGTACAAGACTTTCACTTCCAGCCAGATGGAAGGTTACGTTTTCCCCCTCCTCTATTTTCCTTTCATGTCCCCTCCACACACTCCTCTCCATTTAGCTAACATCTCCCCTTTTAATCCAAACATTTACTCAAGCTCATGCAAATTACATGTGTTGCTGTCATCTCTTGCATTCCCCTCGTACCCCGTCCCTCCATCACATCCATCCATCTGTTCACCTTTTTGCCTCCGACAAACGTCTCTTGAACAGCACAATGCTTGAACTTCGACATTCTCTTGGTGCTCTTCGTTTGTCTTTAATCTCACAATCAACTCCAATCATTCATCCCCCCCTTCACCTCAAACTTTAAACTGAAGCCTCAGATATCCCCATAACTCTGTCTTTTTGACAGACCGTAGATATGTGTCTCATTACAAATAGCTTGAACTTGCACTTGAGATTACTATTTTTTTTATTTTAAATTATTTTCAGAAAAGCAGGGGTTCAAACAACACATCATTCAGAGGTTGAAGGCCAACAAACATTCCTTCTCCTCTGTGCTTGTTATTCACCCTATTTGCTTTCACTCTCCATTGTTAAGCTTCACTGAGAAGCAGCCCATATATCATACATATGAATTATTCCTGTTTTTACATGTAAAATGGCAATTTAAATATGGTAATTGAATGCAACACAGAGGAGAAAAAAACATTTCAATTTGATGGGCAATTCTCCAACCAAACACTGCATCAGCATGTGTCACAAACAACAACAAGCAGGTGTTTGATAAATAGCAAACCCTAATCACATTACACACTGAAAGATGCACATATAGACAACGCAAATGAGAAACAAATACCTGTCACAAGTGAAGAGAAGACACTGTCAACCAAAGAATTACAATTAGAAGGAAGGGACTATCCTTCATATAATTAAATAACTAAAATAAATTCTGTTTTTGTGTTTGTCTCAAAAATACGGGTCTCACGAAGCAAATCTTGTGATGAATGTGATAAAACTGTGATGAATCAGGACAATCCTGTTGTTCGTCCTTATCTGAAACATTCATCGCCATTGTTAAGAATCTTGTTTTCTACTCTTACTGAACTGTGGGTAGGGCACTGAGCTCTTTGTACCGTTCATCGTTTATGAGGTTGAGATCTAGTGTAATTGCTTTTTTCTTCAAAGAACTGTGTTAGTTTTTTGTGCTTCTAATTACAGTTTTTCTCCATTGGTTTGGCTCATTTCTTGAAACAGAAATTACATTCTCAAAATAACATGGACAAACCTCCAAACCACTTGGCAATTGTTTGATTAGCATTGAAATCAATGTCACATGTGTTATTTGATTCCTTTTTAGTAACAACAACAACAAAAAAGCAGCAACAGTAACAGTCGACACGCTGTTGAATTGGCTTCATGTTGTGTTGAGAACAATTTGAAGTACAGCAACATCTTGTTCTCACTGGTTAAAATATTTATGGAACCCACTAGTGATATCATGTTGACTGCTGAAGCTGAGCCGCTGGTTTCTCTCTGATTTTGAGTCACTATCATTGCCTTTGTTGTGATTTATAAAATTTCACATCTCCCCATTAAGGCCATTTTCTGCACACAACTTTTATTGGAAGTGAGTTTGCCAAATGCAAAATTGACATAGATTGGCAGTGTAGAAGCGCTCCATTTATAGTCTATCATAATATTTACATCCTCCGAAAAGAACCTGATGATAATCTCAAAACATCTAACTCTATACTAATGCATGGTATGCCATTTTAAAGGCATTGCGTCAACATTACAGTCTTGCATACAATGTTGTTAAGGTTTGCTCAGATCTTATAGGTCTGCCTCAAGCTACATATTCAAGGTGAAATCAAATAACGCCAGAAGAAATGTACTGCATTAACGTGTATGTGTAAATCTCTAGTGAAATTGCCTCTGTGCCAGCTTACGTCACTGGGTACACACACTCATCTATCAGTCTCTCTGTAGAAAGAGGAAAAAGAGTCATAGTTTAGAAGGCGGAAGAAAAGATCCTCTGCTCGTCTCCTTTGGGAATCTCTCCATAATAGATGACTAATGGTCAAGTGCTGACCCCATGCGGGTCTATCTGACTTCCCTGCCGGAGAGCTCCCAAACTGACAGGCTTCAGAGTGGGAAACAAGGAGATCCATTAGTTAACGCAGACCTTTAGTCTCTCCACAGGACCTGCCTGCTGCACGCTGCAGGTTACCTAGCAGAGACAGATGGATGCATCATGCACGGATAACATGTTGGCCCAAAGACTGCTCTAATATACCATATGTGTATCAGTACGGCTTAGTATGTAATGACAGTATTGATTTAATCTCACTCTTGACAGGCAATAAAAAGGGCACCTATTGAACACGTAATGTAAATGCTAAACTCTGCCTGCCATTTTTTTCCCCCTTGTTGTTATCATTCCTTCTGAGACTTTAGGTTTTCCAGGTTACTTCTTGTGTCTTACAATGATTAAAATAGCACAGAATTCAATATTCTCATAATAAAGCCTTAAAAGTATTGAATTATGTTTACAGGAGTCAAAGGTTTTAAATTGTTATTAAATTTTCTGGCTAAAATTCAATTGTATGTCTAAGTGTAAAATACAATTTATTCTGCTTGCGCCACTTTGATGTCATGACAGTGGAGGTACGGTTTACCTCAGTGTTTTGCTTAATGATTTTGACCATGGCGTGAGTGCAAACGCTGTTTCTAATCAGTTGGTTAATGTCTCATACGAACAAGCTAATGTTCGCCTGTCTCCCTTTTGTCATATGAACCGTTATAGTGGAGAGAGTCCAAAAGGGCAGGTTGACGCAAATACTGTGAGGCCCTTTGCTGTTTGTCCCAAATTTAATGAGCTAGGGACAGTAGCACCAAACATTTTAGACTCTTCTATCAAGACCAATTGTGGAGTTCTGTGCACAGCCATGCCCTTCATCAATGGCAGTGTGTGAAATCAGCAGTAAACCTGCAAGTTATTTGTGGTAAATCTTTTCTAGGGCTTAAAATCTGTACTCAATTTACAAAATCAAATATATATATATATAAATTAGCAGAAAAAAATAATTCTTAGTGGTAATAAAAAAGAGAACAAGATATAGAATGCTTAATTTAACTTACCGCTTCTGTAGCCCACAGTGGAAAATACACTGCATGGAGGCACATCATTTTTTGAATGAATTAAAGGAATAAATGTCAAGAGTGAATAGGCATAGTGTCTAACTACAAAAAAGCTATTTTTGTGTTTTCTTGAAGTCAATGCACATAAAATTTAATTTAATAGCTCTAAAATATAACCACAGATTTGTCTCAAAGGCCATTACACAACCTCTATCTCTGCCAGAAGGGCTATGACTTATCACAAGGTTTTTAAAGCTTCTGATACTGCAAAAATCCTCCCAATGTTCATGAGCTTGTCAGATATATGCATTTTCAAAATAAAAGTTTTAAAGAAAAACTGCAAGTGAGCTGAGTGGGGACTGTGGCAATTTAGTTCTGATATAAGGAGCTTCCAGTGTCTATATAGTAACTGACTGCATCTGGCCTCATATCAACTCTACCATTTTTACTACTGAAACATTGTCACAAAATGTCTGCAGCTGAACCAGCATGGTCCTTGTGCCAAACACCAGCCAACAGTGGCTCCAAGCCAAACCTGAGTGTTTGTTTGGGTATCTCCACTAATCCTGCAGAATTGAATTACATAAGCAAATGGCCTCAACATACAAACACATGTACATGTATATCCATGAAGCCAGCAATGAGCAGCTGTTTGAATGGTGATAATCGCTGAACAGGGTGAGTGTGGAGAATTAAAATGAGGCATGTCCGCAGCTCATGTGAAAACTATGACTCAAGTTGGTATTGGTAATTATACTCAATTGCGGGCATGTCCATGGACAGCTGCATACACCGTGGTTGTGTAGTCGATCTTAGTATATTACTTTTGAGTCTGATTGGAATACAACTTGAGGATGCTTGCACAGTTGGTGCCCTGTTTTGGGTGGCACATGGATGCAACTCCTAGCAGACCCTTGTGCATTTGCATGTTAAGTACACTAGCTTAAGATGGACAGAGGCAGAGGTTAAGAAGGGTTGTCTGTGCTCCTGTTTTTGGCATGTGGCTAGAGATAGTCCAGCCAGGACTCTTACTCTCTCAGCTGACATGCTGAGAGCTCAGTGAAAACAGAGATATTCAGAACTGGGTCCCACTAGTAACAGCATGTAAAAAACAGTGACGCAGCAGCCTGCCAGGGCAAGATTAGCTTGGCAAATTCAGTGGTTGGATGAGTGAGTCAAATCAAGAGACACGTGCGGTGCCTCGAAGGGACTGATACATACACACACACACACACACACACTGTCAGATGGGGGGAGGTGTTCTTACGATGTCGTAAAAGACTGAGTCACCTGCCTTCCACTGCTGTGTATAATCGACATATCCATCATCTTCTATTCAGAATTTGGGATACATGAAAAGACTGGCTTGTTACCAATAAAAAGCGTGCCTCATTACTAATCAGATATGTGAACATGACTTCCCACCACTTGTCATGATGCAGCTCTCTGTGTCTTGAGAGGGGCTTTACTACTTCTCATGCGCTTTTATACTGCTCATTGTAGATTTCTTTTTCACTTTGATTCCTTGGATGATGTCTTTTCCTCTTTGCTCATGTGCTGCTTTGATACAGTAGTCACAGCAAGCCATGTAGGAACTCAATTTCTTCAGATTACACACATATTCTCAAAGGTACTTTCAAGTTACTTTGAACACTCCTTATGCTGCTGGTAAATTAACCATAGTGAACTTCATACATGGGCATGATTACATCTGTCGCCATGTACATTAACATGGATGAAACACTTATGTAATAAATATTGAAAGTATATTAAATGTCCAAAACGTAAGTTATAAATCTTCCGAAGATTATCATTCTGATCCTTGTGGGACCAGGAGACTGTGTCATCCTCGTCAAAGTGGGATTAATAGCTTGTTTCAAATAAAGTTACTCCATACCTCACGTAAGAGACGGACTGAAATGAAAATCCATGGGTCATGCAGCGGAGACCCTTGCATAGACTACACCGGGGGCCTACTATTTCCCATAAGGCAACTGTGAAGCTTGCAGGCAAGAGAAACTAATGAATTTGAGTGAGGTCTTTCTTGCTTGCTCTTTATCAAATACTAATACAGAAAGCAGCAGAGTGATATCGATCAACTCCATACAGAGGAAGCGTTCAAATGTCACCAATAATGCTGTAATCAGATGTTGTGTCACATACGCACACACATGCACATACAGTATATATAGTACACAGTGCTTGTGATCTTTGTATTGTGGGCCTGATGTTGTTTGGTGGTAGCATCATTGTTTTTTTGTTCATGACAGCAGTATCTATAATGTGCTAAGAATGGTGTGCAAAAATGATATGAAATGATATGATGAATGATAGAAAAAAATAATCAAATCTTCAAATTTAAGATAAATAAATATATTTAGCATTTTTACTTGAAAAATTACTTTAACCACTGAAGACAGTCACTGATTACTGCCCTGTCAACAAAGCAATTAATTCATTGTTTCATACAGTTGATTTAGCTTGTTTTGATTTGTTTTTGTTTTTTGGGTTTTTTTTTTTTGACACAAGCATCCATATCAACATTTACTACTTAAATACATTTTCTCCTAACCACATAGAGCTCCATAGAACAGTTTGGAGTGGATATCAGTGTCACTGCTGCTGCAATTGCACATGCATCATGGTGGCAGAAAAATAGCTGAAACAAGCAGCAGTGCAGCAGCAACCCAAGCACAAAACTGGCATTCTCAGTAGGCTCTTTCACAATGGGAAACACACTGACCAAAATTAGCAATGTTAGCAACATTAAACAGAAGCAAGCATGTAAGCAAACGTAAGCAAAGCAAATTTCTCACTACATTCATGGAGGAGCATTTGATGAATGAAATCTACATTAATACTATAGGTAAATTGAAATTTACTTTACACTACGATGATGCACGCACTTAGCTAAGCATTAGGGCCACATAAGATCATACTATTAAAATAACTCAAGAAAAATCAGGTTGATATATATTCCTCATTGTAAATTGACACTGCTGCTTTCCATGTCCAATTTGACCTTGTGCTATTTATTTGTAAGATGTTTTTATACAGTATATATCGTATTGTTACAATTTTACATATTGTTACAACCCCCCCCCCAAGCTGACACATGGATCCGCTATAGGAGACTAACATAAACAAATAGACAGTACACACAGTTCTTGCTCTTATTATTTTGAGTTTTTCGTGTGTAGATGGCCACAGCTGCATTTCGTTATGCAGTGCTGAACTGTTTGATGACAATGAACCAACCCTTGGCCTTTGACCTCCTCTCACAGTAAAAATAACAACAACGTTTATTTGTTGGTTTAATATGGCTGCTTCGAAGCTGAATCTGTGCAAGATTGGTATTGAAATGGTGACTTTTAATTTCAGGAAGTGGCCATAACAATATGGGAGAAACTGAACAAAAACACACTCAGTCCCACATTGGTACTGTTACACACTTAAGGCAGCCTACCAAAAATGTATCAGACTTGATTGAAGACTGCTACTTCACTTCACTGAAAGTGAAGTAGCAGTCATATGTTGAGGAGGAACAAGAGACTTGAATACAAAACAAGTGTCTCTCTTCTTGAAGGCCTGCTTGTCCTGATAATCTCTCTTAAAGACTGTGCTGACCTTCACATCCATAATGGAACAACGATCACTCACTGCTGACATCGTAACACGACTATTAATCTCTTTGTGTTTAACATCCTTAGAACGAGGACTTACTTTATGTCTCGTATCCACTACACTAACATTTTAAAATGACACGTCCTTCTTTTTCCATTGGTCAGTGCTCTAATGCTAGATCTACCCATGCTTCAAGTGCTGCTGTACTGGTCCTCCCATTAAACCAAAACTGATTCATTGCTTCATTTTTTTCCCCTCTGGGATTTTTCCTATTTTCCCATTAATTTATTTAGATGCAAAGACTGACACTGACAAGTTTAAAATCTCATTTACAACTTGAAATACAGAAATAAACCAGAGGTGAGTAAGGATGCGTAACTGATAGCACTTAACACCAAACTCAGACTTTGACTTTAAATTGATTTAATTTGATGTAACTCGCAACATACAGTGTTAAAACAGAAGTGTTAATTTTGTTTTCAGCCTCCAGCTACTCTTTTTCTAATTACGCCCACATTAACACTACATTCACTTTTACTTTTATTACAAGATTATGGTCCTCACCCCTTGTATACAATCTTTTACAGCCTATTAAACACTGTCATACAAAGTTAAAGTGCTTTTGCTGAGGGAAATAAATGAATTAAATCATCTGGTCCAGCTCAGTAATAACTGAAACAACTCATCCTGGGAAAATATGCATACGCTTCAGTGCTTTCATCCCTGCAAAATGGAGCACAGACAGACCACATGTCCATGTGAAGGTCCAGTATGCGTGATATAAATGCTGTCAGCTCATGTCCATCAGGGTCCATGTGGACTCCTATGTGGATGTCTGTGTACAGCCTCAAATTTTTGTCTCAGCGGATGTCAGTCCATCACTCGTTTGTCATGAAATTTGGTTCAGAGTTACAATGAGCAGAATAGTTCTGATGGTCCCTTAACTTTTCGTCCTGCACCATGGAGTTCACATTTATGGATCATAAAGTCATAAAGTTCACACATTCACGTTCCTTTTGAAATGAATAAACGCCATCATTAGGAGGAGGCTAAAGGGTGCACTGAGCTGCAGAGGTGGGTGTTAATGCACTGGCTTCCAATCTGCAAGTAACCATATTACATGGACTTATCTGACTATCAATATCATACACATCGACAGATGCAGGTCTGAGACATTATCTCCTGCTTGTGCCCCTTGCTGAGTCACTGAGATGATGCTGCTCCACAAGGAAGCTCACAGCTTCAGCACTTAATACCTGTCAACGGTAATTAATTGTGTGTCATTCTCCATTTGCAGCTCAACTCTGTTTTTCTTTATTCTTCTTCACTCTAAGAACTGTTTTCCTCCTACTGTGCACAGCGTTTTATATACTGAGTCTTTGAAATCAAAGAGTGTTTGTACAGTCTTTTCTGTTCAACAGTAGATCATATTGAAAGCAGGAGGTAAAATGTTTTTTTCTGATACGTTCTGAACACATTAAAGATCTCTGTATGTTTTGTATTACATTATATTACATTTACGTTTTATACTCTCTCTTAGGTTTTGCACTCTTTTGGACTGGACAAGCTAAAAATCCCAAACTCCCATTCTTTGTTGGAAGTCAGGTAAGCCACAGGAACAACTCTCTTTCATTTGTTGTAACTCATAATGTGAGGACTACAGTCAGTCACACTTTAATCTACAATCTGAAGCTCTATTATTTCATGTAACACACACTGCCTTTAAATACTCAAACTACATGTTAAACCCGGAGGAGCTGAACTTCACCCTGACACTTTTACTTCTGAAGCACAAATTAACCAACTGTGTCTTAAATTGCTTTTTTCTGCTTTTTTCCTCCAAATGATTTCTATTTTTTGATCCTGGTCATATTTATAAAGCTCACATGTTTTGAAAGATTGTGAGCTGGGGAGACATTACTTCTGCTAATATTACTATCTTCAACAGGCTTCAAAGGAGTCTGTATATGGCTGTGACTACATGCACTGCATGTTTATAGACCCTTTATATCCTTTTTTGATCATTTCGATAAGCAAATACCTACAGCAGCAGGCGCAGGAGATAGTCCGACTTTGTGTGTGTGTGTGTGAGAAAGAGAAACAGAGAGAAGTCACTGATATTAAGGGGCTGAAGATGGGTCAAGACAAGGCAGTATGTCTATCTGTCTATCTATCTATCTATCTATCTATCTATCTATCTATCTATCTATCTATCTATCTATCTATCTATCTATCTATCTATCTATCTATCTATCTATCTATCTATCTATCTATCTATCTATCTATCTATCTATCTATCTATCTATCTGCTTTTGTGTGCATTGCATGTGTCTGTGCCTCTGTGCTTTCCTTTGTTGCAGGCATTTTGGGATTTTGGGTTTCAAATTTCTGCCATAAAGCTGTTACATGAAAGGAAAACGAGCACTGTGGCATTTGGAGACCGTAAGAGGAGCGAGTCTCAGGTGATGTTTTATTCAGAGCAGTGGAAGTGGAGTGTTTGGAGGGGAGGGAGAGAGTAACACTCAAAAATGGGGGATGACAGAGGGTTTCAAGGTGTGAGTCTAACCATGAGTGATGGTCGAGGTTTTCTGAGCTGTGTGTGTGTTTGTGTCTGCCACCTGCTGCCATCACATGCAGGTTCAATCAGTTTTTACCAGGTCAAAAGTCGAAAGTAGATCAACTCTTGAATCCTCTCCTATCACTCTCTGTTTTTTAGTTGCAAAAGTCAATGGCAATGGAAAACAAAGGTATAAGGTTCTACTTTTTGGCCACCTGTTACTGGTTAAAATGGCAGACATCAGTGATGTCAAAACAGATCAACTGTAGCTAATAAACAATCTGTAACAAACTGTATGTTCACTGTATGGTGAAGTCCTCACAGGCCCTTTAGGAGACTCACTCACACAGCAACATTTTATTCCTGAAGAATAATAGCACTTCATAATACAAACTCAGACCACTTCATATAAGGAGACCCATCTATAAAGAAACACAGGCATGTGACCTGAGTCCATAGAATGACTAAATCTGAACTCACCTTCATATTACAGTGAGCCGTCAATCACCCTGTAACTTGACATTACAGAGGATGTGAGTCCCGGGAGACACACTGAGAGAGCGATTACTCACTGTCTGCTCGTGCCACTCTTACCCATTCAATCACACGTAGCTCTCAAGGTTGTTGTCGTCATGTGCTGCCACTGGTCACATACCTAACCTTGTTTTTCCAGAGCTTTAGCCCCTGGTTATCACATATTCTGTGTCAATATCTGCTTGTCAGGGTCAAAGTAGGGAAATTTTAGGAGAAGTAAGTGGTTATACAACAGTGTAACCAATTGCTTGTCTGTTTACGGCAGACGGACTGCCGCAGGCAAATGCTCTCCTGATGCTATGAGGGAAACAAGTCAGCTTCACTCTGTAGATCAGAGATCACTCTTAACCTTCAATGTCCTGTTTGCCTAATGAGACTACACAAATAAAGACTGGATCATAGTCAGGCAATTATATCTAAATGAACAGTTGGAAAGCTTGTACTTTCTCATGTCACTCAAATTTTTGTAGCTAAATTTACTGTGTCCATTTAAGTACAGCCACATAACTTGTGATAAACCATTCCTTCATTCATCTATGTTGTCCTGTGCATGAAGAAAATGGGAGTCTTTGTCAGATAGCTTTGATGTATACCACTGTTTAGTCATACCACATGAAAGGTTTTCAACCCTGAAATTGAATTTCTCAGTGTGTGTGACTAAGTTCGGCAAAAGTAATCAACAGAAAAAGAACGAAAATGGAAATTGCAACACACTGGATTAATCCTAGAAAGAGCAAAAATATGCAACTTCAGGCTGGTGCTGGTAGTCCACGTCACCTGGTTAGTTGATAACGCCTGAGTGAATTCTTTAAATTTCATGGAGTGCACAAGGAAAGGAGAATTTGATCTGCCTCTCTGCACGAGGATGTCATAGAGAGGGAGCAGAAACAATACAAACAGTGGAGCTTTTGTTCCTCTTTTAACTGAACTGCCTAACTGGCCTTTTCATAGGACATTTTGTAGGGCCTTGTGTAAGACTTTTGTCTGACCTTACTGAGTAAACGGTACTCACAGTAATGAAGCTCTAAACCTTGGTGTTGATATAAAACACTTACTGAGTCTTAGAATCATTTTAGGAAAGCTTTAAAAAGCTTTATTAGACCTCACTGAGGCTTGAGTACAGCAAGAAACTGCAGAGAATTACATATTCAGAAAAGGTATTGTATAACTTCAAGAAAATACTGAACTTTTTCCTTTAAGGTATCCACTATGTGTTGCATGATGTCAGATAATTTTCCAGAGATAAAATGAAGCGAGACTTCACATTTATATTAAGTACAATGCCTAGTTTTGCCTTAACTATTTAAAGCCCCTACAAAGAACTTTTAACTGGATATACAAAAGCCTCTCGTTTCTGATGATGTCTCTGTATGACCTACAACAGCAAATGAGGCCATCGGTGGGAAGATAAGCCATTCTTAAATAGTGTAACTCTATACCTTCGGGAATCGGGAGGCAGTGGTTGGGTCCGTCCACTGGACAAAACGATTTACGGCACTCAGACTGGAAATGGCACGCGCGCGCCAGATAAGTATTTTTACGACAATACGCGCTAGAGCTCATGGGAAATGCAGTCTTCAAACACTACCGCTTTTGTCCACAGGGGTCGCCAAAATCATCACAAAATGGAAGTTCTTTGTAGGGGCTTTTAGTTAACTTTTTATGTTGTTATATATACAAAACACGGTAGTCCATTCAACATCACCTCCTATAATCACATTCATATACTGTACAATGGGTTCAAGGGTTCGAGGTAGTTTATTGTCATTTCACACATGGTATTTCAAATACACAGTCTGAAACAATATGCTGTTTCTCACCAGCTTCTGACAGTACAATAACTCATCTACATCAAATAAGATAATGCAACAAGGAAAGCAACATATCTGCAAAGTAGGAAAATGTCCTTCACCGATAATACCTTTCAGTTGTATAACTTTCAAAATCCACTCACAGTCTAAAGTACATTTAATGTTTTTATGTTCATTTTCAGCAAGTGGTTTGCATACCATTCATCCACTTGGACATGATTTTGTGCAGCACATGAATGTAGCACATACAGGATTGAAACATTGCAAGCCAGCAGATAGTTATAGTAATAGGTAATACATTATAGTTTTAGTGTAACCTAAGCCCAACATAAGGGTATTACACTGCTTTGGTGGTGCCTCTTAAAGATTGTTTTATGTATAATGAATAGTCTCCCTGATTCTGATTCTGTACTAATGTGAGTAGATTGAACACTGAAATACCTTTCAGACAACATTTAGGGAAAAGCCCTGAAAAGAACAGGGAATTGTATGTCATGAGTGGAGACATGGGGCTCCAGTTGGAAATGAAACAAGCCCTAAACACCTGGACTCCTCTGTGATGGAGTCCTTTCTCACACAGAAACTCAGTGTTAACAGCTTTGAGTCACTGAAAAGAAAGACACCAGAAACTAAGCAATGAAAGTGGTACTTGACTCATACCCTTGGGTGCTCTCTTGCTCTCTCTCTGGGGAGCCACACTAGAAGGTTGTATATAAAGCATGCATGTAGCAAGCCTATTGTTCAACTTCCACAAGGGAGATACCCAATAGCTTGCATTGTATCAAATGAGTTCAGCTAAAGAAAAAATATGTGAAAACTTGTGTAATATTGGAGTCAGCTGGTGACACAACTATGACATTAATGGGATTTGCTTTTTCATGCTAAATTAGATGATGTCGCCTTTAATGTTTGAGTGTTAGAGAAACAGGTGTCAGCTTTCAGCCTCGGCCTTATGTTCAGTCTTTTGGGCAAATTGACCAACCAACAGCTCAACATTATCATCCCAATGGCCAAACTGTTGGTGTGGCTGAAACATACAAGTTAGTCACAATGGTGCACCTTATGTGTATTTTGGTTGAGGTAGGGTACATGTAGTGTACATTGGACTGATGGATAAAGTTGTAACAGCAACAATGTAAATGAAAATTACAATTTTCACTTTTCATTTTTAAGACATTTTTAAGAGTTTACTCTTCAGATTTTTGTCCTTGAAGATGGTCATGTCTATCTATGCTGAATATATAATGGTGGGAAATTATGACTCGTTGAACCGCATGAGTTTTCATTTTTTCCAGTCACTTAAGATGCACCACAGCTCTGGGGCTTATTAATCTGGATCAAAAAACAAGCTAATTCTCATTAATTTCAGAAGAAAAGGAACTGAACTGGATTTGTGTTGGCTGACTGTTTAAATGAACATCACAGCTGTAGTCGTGAGCATGTTTGGAAGTGTTGTGTTGGTGCTGAACTATAAATTACTCAGAGTAGACCTCTGTGACTTTTCATAACGTAACTAATTTCAAGTCTCCGGTAATGAGCCTGTCGAACTGTATTTTGTCACATGATGTGAGAGCATGAACTCTTACCACAGCAACATGTATCCTCAATGTCTATATGAGGCATAACTGTAGCAGGAGTCCTGTAGAAAGAGTGTTACATGCATTACATGATGTAATATACTTACTTGTTGTCTCTAACTGAGGGTTTGGTGGAGGAAGTCCATAGTTCTACATGGTTGTTCTACCATGGTTGTTCTACATCTGCTGCTCTGTGGGACTTCATCTGAATTAAGGGCTCATATCTGCGTACTAACAGACGGGCATTGCTAGTGGCAGAAAGTTGATATTTTGATGTGCAGCCTGTTCGTCGGCATGCTACAGGACCAGTTTGAGACATATTGCCTTTGACATCCAGCCAATCAATTTTACTGTGTAAATCAACATATGGCCCAATTTTTGAATCACAGATGGTTGAATGCATTTTCCCAAGCTCCCTTGTGATCAAAAAATCACGTCCATTTTTGGCATCAAACATTAGTGGTAAAGGTCTGATTTCAGGTCACATCTCACAAGACTATTTTAAATGGATGGATTATCAGACACCATATTGAAATTGTTTCATTGTTTCATTCATCATTGTGAGATTCAGTTTCTGCTGTTAGTTACATTCATTAAGTCACGGCCAGCTGTAATCGTTTCACTGCAGTACTTGGCCTGATGTTAACCTACCAAAGAATGGCAATCAATGTGGTGTATGGATATTAAATTTGGGAGGAAGAGAGCTTGGTGCTTATGTATCAAAATCCATAAATGGATCTTTGTCGTTAACTGTGTTGGTTTAATTTAACCTAATCCATACTGCAGCTGCTAAAATAGATGGATGACAGTGAATATGCAAAAATCTAGTCACTAATCATAATCCCGGGGTTCACAGGGTCATCCAATATCAACGCTCGGTTTGGCAAGTGGGTTGCATTTTCACAGTGCAGCAGATTATTGTTTTGGCGGTACAGTTCCAGCATGGGTGAGTCTGGAGTAAAATGAAATAGGACAGCCACATCACCCGTGTTGCAAAGTGAAACAATTGTTTGTGATGTTATTTAGTTAACCCAATGTTCTCTAGGGATTGCTTACTCCAAAGAATCTAAATCTAACATTGGTTAATGCAATGTTTACAGTGAGAGAGCGAAAAAAACAACGGATTACAGTGTGCTCCTTTTTCATTTCCACAAGGGGCTACACCTCATTTACTTGCAATGCCTGTTTGATGGGTTACAGTGATGGATTGTGAGCAGAAAAACATGTGCATGCTAAAAGCCTCCAGGAGAGATTCTGCAAAGTGCTGGCAAGATGCCAGTGCTCACCAAAGCTTGCCCACTAATTTAATTTACATCCAGCCAGAGTGAAGGTCAAAACACTCTAACAACATATTGCAGTTCCTAGCTATTGCAGGGCTTTTGCCATCCAGCATGCAGTAGTGGTGTGCAGCTGTAGGCAGCTCCACAGGAGGAGAAAGGGCTCAACAATTGAAGAGTCAATTACTTCAACAGGAGTTGAAGTAATGGTTCAATATGGAAGGAGGTGATTAGTGGGAGTATGGGATAATTATATCTTGGACAGATTAGACCAAAAAGCTGCAGCAAGCACTGCAGCGCATAAAGTATGGCACTACTGTGTTGTCAGTCAAAATTAAAAACAGTGTAGCATGTAACTAGTGTCATTATTTACTATGCAAGTATCCAGACAACAGAGAAATATTGCTCCCAAGGTAATGTTTACCATCCATGTAGTGCCCCAAAGGTGTTTAAACTGTCAAACAATATAGTACACAACTATACAAAGTATTGGCTTACAGGTCTGGAAATACGTAGTTGCCATAGCTGTAGATTTACAGCTTCAGGTGGGGTTCAAATCTGTCATATTTGGATCATTGAGGTTTAATGAAGCATCACATCCTCAGGATTAAGACCTATGAAGAAGAGATCACACTCCCAGGCACACTCCTACACATGCATCCAGACACACTTAGATCAGCTTTCACACAGTCAGACTGTGCAGTGCTGGTCCAGCCTTGGAGGAATAATCACATTAGGACACAATCTTTCCATTCAGCTAACAATTGTCTCTTGTAGCCCATATATCAGCCTCCAGTTCCTGGATCACAGCAAATAGATTAGAACGCCCAGCAACATCAGTGTTGGGCTAAAAGAAAATTTAATTGATTTGTCTGCCCTGTTGGGAATTCACGTGCCTGCTGTGTTAAAGAGGTTGATGTTTCCAGTTGAGGGAGAGTTTCAAAGCTCTTCCACACCAGGAGGGGTTTAGGAAGGGATTTTCTATCCTACCATCATGAAACACAACCAAACACTTCCTTTACACCCCAGTGGCTAGTTTGAATATCCACTCAAGAAGCAGTCAAAAATGCATTTCGTGGCACTGTCAGTTATTAAAAATGATCTCACACTTAAAGAACTCAAAATGAAGTGCAAGATCCTGAATGACGAATGAAATGTAATGGGTTTTTCAGTGAATTACAGCACCCAAAGGTGTAGACAGATTACCAAACAGGCCTATATCAGCTTCAGGGCTCTGTGAGAGTTGACGGTTATTAAGAGAATTTGCCATGAACTCTATGTAATTGTTAAGACTTTTTTTTTTTTGAGATTCCAGTAGCTTCCTGTAACCTCTGTGCTAGCTATGGTTAACTGTAAAGATGAAAAGGAAGGAAACGTACCTCCTTTCATACACTTTTACTTTTGATGGATTTGAAAAGAATAATTATGAAACCAGCCAGTGAAACTTGGACAGCGCAGATCTATAGAAAACTAATATTGCAAGTATAATGAAACTATTCTGTCAGTATATGATCTGCTCGTGTCATATGGGCTAAACACTATAGACAAATCTGAAATATCTTTGTGAAATCCTCCACGGAGTTATAAGCTTCCCAGAGGATGAGCGATGCGCTCACTGTCTGCAAGACACGACTTTTAAGAGAATCCCTCCTCCCAGCCACCCCTCATTTTGAATCAAACACTTTCCCCCTTCAGATGTAAATGAGCATTAGCTATACCCATTCAGTGAAATAAACTCAATTATTCCATTCAATGCATAAACACCCACTTCCTACTCCACATAATTACGCTCTATACCCTATTAAGTAAGACTTTGTATGTCAATCCGTTGCTTATGCATTTATGTTTTATAACTGAAACAGTCTGCATTCTTATCTACACAGCTTCAATCCATTTCCTGTCAGCCATTGAGGACGTGGCTCTTCATTCACCAGGCAGTTTGTTGAAGGGCACTCTATCGCTTGTCTCTATTTTGCTAATTTCGCTGTCAAGACACTCTTCACCTCTTCAGTGCTTCATTCATCATCTGCATCCAAAGAACAGATGCCTCCTACACGTGCCTCAAAAATCTTCACCTCCACCTTTTAGTCTGTTTTTATTAATCAGTTTTAGCCGCTTATATGTTTCACACAGTCTTTTACAATTCCATTAGAATTTTTTTTACTTTTACCAACTTGTGTTTATTCATTTTGACAGTGATATCTCAACAATAAGAGCACAAATGTACAGTACAATAACAGCATGATGAATATTTACATTGTGTTCATGCTGAAGTGGTTTTGTTCTTTTTTTCTTTTTTAATCACACATAGAGCTGATCTTTGATGATTACACCATGAATTTATACTGTACTGCTTTTTATGAGTGCCCGGGTGTTGCCTCTTCTGCCTGTACGTGTCAGAGTGACTGTGTCTTTCTGTGTTTAGACGCACAGGTTTATTTACTCGTTAATTACAGGTTCATTTTAACCCCTCCTTAAACCAAAATATGGGTAAAATGAAATTGATGATGGCAAGTCGTTGCAGTTCATTCATACTTAATCGCTTTACATGCAACAGTTGTTGAGACATCTGCAAACATCAACCTCATGATGGTGCCAGAGTAAGAGTCAGGGTCAGGGTTAAGTCCTGTGTGGCTAAAAAGAATCAGGATCTGGTTACTCTGTTAGAAAATATCCTCCACAGTACAGTTTCTGGGTTTCATGTTTAATAACAGAAATGAAAGAGGACCAGGCTCTGACATACAGAGTTTTCATAGACAAACAGCTTCTTCAGAGCAGCACAGTAGTATTGATCTTACCAAATAAGCCTGGGTGGTGTCAAAGGTGAAGAAACTGCATAATCAACCACCGTGTCCTCAATAATATTGTTTTTATTTTAGCTAAGCTTGCAACATATTGACACACTAGTTGTTCCCTTTTCTAAAATTAGGATTTATGGAGAGTTTTGCTGATTGTGCTGCCTGGAGAAAGGCCTCTCTCTGTGGTGCTTTGAGTGTTTGTTTCTATAAACTTCTCAATTTTATAGATTCCAGCAAGCTCTTACAGTAATGACATTTATTTTTTATTATATTTTCTTGACTATCATAATTCATTTTTGCTGCCCACATAACTGCCCTGTCAAAAAATCATCATAAAACTCGGTTGATGATATATGACTTCACCGTACTGCAGGCACAAGAGACATTCTTGTGTTTTACCCCTACAATTTGGCATTTAGGTGTTTAACTACTATTGTTCAATTATATGTGAGTCTTTTTTGTCAGTTGTAAAACCACAACACCTCTCCCTATTAATTTCTTCCTTTTTCTTTTAATTTTTTCCTTCCTACCCTCCATCCTTCCTTACTTCTCCATCCTTCATAACCATGTTCTTCTGTATTTTTCTTTCCCACTTCACATTTCAGTTGTTTAGCTTCAAGTGCTGAGCTTCCTTTTTTTTTTACTGCTCCTCTTCACTGACTCGTTTCCTCATCAGATTGGGTCATCATCAGACCTGACACTACACTGTGGCATAATCGTAGGTGTTCAGAGCAGGAGGGTGGGAAGCTGTAGCTAAGGATCTGTGCCACACATGAGAGGCACAGAGCCAGAAGGAGAGTAACACAGAAAGGGGAGCTGTGATGTAATCTTTCCAACAGACAAAGAAAGTCACGTAAGAGATAACGAGAAGAGACAGCAAGAGACGTGGGCTTCTCCCCTAACTTCAAACCAAAATCCATAGAGATGCTTAAATGAGTCATTTTGGAGGTAATGAGATTGGAGGCTTGTGTGCATAATGCATGTTGTGGGACTGTGCAGTCTGCAGTGTTAAAAATTTAAATTTGTATGAATGTGTGAAGGTGTTCGTGATTATGTTTATTTGATCTTGCAAATGTGTTTGCACTAATGAGAATTCTGTGATGTTTGAATGTATTGATGGATGATTGTGAAGGCGAACTGATTAGAAATTATAGGCTTTGTTGCCATGGATACAACTGGCAAGCATCTTCCGTGACTACAAATTGATTTGAATTAGAGTTAACTATATTATGGTTGTGGCAAAGCATCCACTGATGAGGGGAGCAGTTACATAATTATCACAGAGGAGTAGTGCTGCAGCAATCACAAATTCTAAACCAGGAACAAATAAGATAAAGAAGCAAATGCCTTAAGTTAACTTTGATCTACAGATGATCAAAATGCACACAAGTGCATTTATGGCTGATGAACAATGATATCCACATATAGAACAAACAAAGAGCAACATTTGGAATCACGGCTGCCCCAACAAATGTAAATGCATGTATTCACACTCCTTTTCGCTTTGTTTTGCTCTCCATCAGCTATGTTCACCAGTTTACAACCATACGCTATTTGCTGCTGGGTCCTGTGCTGGTAATGTACAGTGGATCTAACACCTTTTTTTGGCTGCAGCTCTAAATAACAATTGATGAGAGCACTGAGAGTAAACCAGAACGGTAAAATTTACGGACCGTAAAATGAACACAATGACCTGAAAGACAGTAAAAAGCTCCATGGGCCTAAGGGGAACTGCAGAGTCAGGTGATATTATCCATGGCTTTGTGTGGACACAAGCGACACACCTTTCACATTGTATACAGTCATTTCATCCATGAGTAATACAGGTTTGCAGTTTTAAGTACGGACCAGTGTGGCTCAACACTGTGTGGTTTCAATAGTCTCTTTAAATGGATAGGGATAAAGAAAAAGGGAAGGAATGGAGAGAAATGGCTTCCTACATGATATTTTGATAGCAATAGGATTGGGTGTATGTGTGTGTGTTTTTTTAAGTAGAAAATGCTGTGAAGTCTGTCTGTGATTGAAGAAAAGATCAAATAATAGATAATTATACATTACAGAGATAGGTTTAACTATGGGTGCTCTCAACTACTTGTAAATTGTCCTTACAGCGCCTTTTCTCACCATCATGCCCACAAGCCCAGAGGAGTGATTTTGAATCAAAGGAATGTCCTTCACCACCCACCTCAATGTTCCTAACTACTCCACTAACAAGCTAAGAAAGAGAGAGAAAAGAAGAAGAAGAAAAAAAAAACAAGGAAGCTTGACAAAGATGTGGGGGAGATAGATACAAGACTTACAAGACATAATTGTATAATATCCCAACTAGAAATATCGAGGGTAATGATGATCATGTCAGTTATTTTTCAGTCATAGTGGGAACAAACAGTTCCTGGTTTAAGCTTTAATAATCAGTAGCAGCATGTTTGACTTCAAGCTATATGTAGAATTGTTTGCTCCTAATAAATTGCTGCTTGGCTGATTTGCAAAAAGATGCAGAAAGAGAGAAGAAAGCAGGGACTAATAACGAATAACACAACTTAAAGATAAAGTAAACTTATCCAGCACTAAATGCCTATGCTGTCAATTAAACATGTTATAACTGGTGATTATCAGTGACAACAAGTCCAGCAGTACTATGATACATATTACTAATTGCTGAGTGACTGTGGTTGAATATGCCAATCTGAAATGTTACACGTGGAGAGTGTTGGCTCATTTTAATGTTAATGCAGAATCATATTTACAGCTACATGAGATTTTATACAATTATACTGTCAAGAAAAAATGTTGGTTTTAAAGAACTAAAGTAGCCATTATTCAGAGAGAAGGGGAGACAGACATGTCAACAGTGAACACAACCTATTAATTTGGTGGGCTAACCCTTGCCAGTGTGATTTAGTGTGTAAATGTATGTGTGCTTTTACACATTTATTAGTTTGTGTGGTGCCTGTGTATAAGAGCGTGTTCATGTTGTTCTTACACTCTAAGCTGGGAGTGACAGCCTCATACATAATGCATGTAGTACATGAGGATAAGGATAGCTGACATTTGGTTGCTTGTCATTCAGGATATATCTACCCTGGGGATATGACCATGCTTGCAGATAATCACACACGGGTATTTATACACACACACACACACACACACACACACACACACACACACACACACACACACACACACACCTGCTGTTGCAGAGATGGGATTCTGTTAAACAGATGAATGGTGACAAATCCTTCTGGAAG
>OMNW01008335.1:108474-122974 GCA_900303245.1 Selene dorsalis
ATAAATATATTTAATTATTACACTTATCTTACAATTGCCCATTTAACAGACGGAGTTCATTTATTCTCACATTTTCACCTACCCCTCTGGGCAGAGACTCAGGTACTCTTTTGCGTACAATCTTCAGTAGACCAGTAATATAAATTTTGTCAGACTATTTACAATGGATAAAGGAAATAAAGTGGGAAAGACCAAGACAGAAAGATAACACAGGAGAGGGACAAGGGGATAATGACATGACACAAAATGGATATATGAATGTGGAGAGTTCTCCAGGGTGGGGTTGAGACTGGGGCACGGGTTTGGCTTTGAAGTGCAAGTGAAAGCAAAATGTCATGGCTAATCTTTGCTAGCGTGCACAGTTTGTTGCCACCAGCAAAGGCACACTGGTGTGTGTACATTTGCTCCCCAGCCTGTTCGAATGTAATTTTACAACACACTGGAGGATCCACGGGGATCGTTAGTCATAAAGAAAACAGAAACACAAGACTCTGCATTTGTCTTCAATATCCAGTATAATGAAAGCGTTAATACTATTGCATCCATTCACGTATTTCAATTTAGCAATGTGCCTTCATTCACTGCAGAGCCGTGTAAGTGTAATAAATGAGAGAGAGATGGATAAAAAGGGGGTTGGAGCAAAGCAGCAGCCAATCAGGATTTACATGATCCTGCCTGATCTTGATCACACTTAGATAGCTTTAATATCAACCTTGAAAAACTATATTCATACAGATTATATTAAATTCTAATAGATTAAATTTATATATATGTACATATTTTATAATTACTAGTAAAAACATAGCCGTATTAGATGACTCAGAAGTAGTTTGAAAGTGAAAATAAATCAACACTGTGACTGATGCAATGGTCAAAAGAGAATGCATATGGAGGAATTCTGTGAAATTCATAATCTATTATATCCATCCTACTCTCAGCTTGTTTGCAATGCCTTTGTGTTCCTTCCCTCCATTCCATCTGCTCAGTCCTGGGCAGGATACCTTGATGTTTACCTCAATCAGTCGTAAACATAGACAGCAGTAACTAAAACGCACCTGGTGAACAGACAGACAGCTGTCCAGCACTTACAAAAAGTACAATATCGCATTCTATCTCCCCTTAACTGTGATAAATATGTAAATGCATAGAACAAAATGAAATGACAACACACAGTGACAGTAGAAACTGGGATTTGAGTGATTTAATTTATCTTTTTTTTTTCTTAAGTTCTAATCTATACAATGACAGGGAGGGGGAAGCTATTTTGGGACATCCCTAGATGTGTGACTCACTGTTGGAGCATGTCTAACACCAGGAACACACTGCCTGTGTTGCATGTGCGCAGCGAATGCTGCTGCTGTCAGCCAGATCTCTCTACATAGAGTTCGCAGGTAACAGGAAAGTCACTTTTATTTTCACTATAAATTCATTTATTATTTGTTGTTGCCGTAAAATGTCACACATCTCGACATGCGGCTGCTAAAATAGTTTGTATATTTTTTTATTATTTTTATTTTTTTCAGTTATTTTTGAATCTCAGAGTCAGCCTACATGCAATGTAAGAAGCAGGACATGTTAGACAGCACCAACCACCCTTTCCGGCAGGTCAGAGAAGCAGCTACCGCCAATGTCTCATGTCAGGACAGAGAAGTTGTCACCACTGACATCAAACTGTCCAACACCTCAGCTCAGGAAGTGAAAACGCCTCAATAAATTTTTCCTGTTTCTTAATTATTAACATTTTTTATTATTATTTCTAATGAGCTAATGGACAAATTAATCCTCCTCCCCTTGAGGCCTTCCTCTGTCTGCATGGTGTGGCCATAACAGAAAGCAATTTTATCATTACATTACAAAATGTGGAAAAACTTCCCCTCCTAGTTTGGCTCCAACACTGAGCCTTGGCATCAGCTTGCAGCTACTCTGTTGTCATTGTATTGATTTTAGTCCTTATTTATTCAATGCACACACAGTAGTATGCCAACCAGTGTGAGCAGAAGCAAGTCTATCTACATAAACTAAAAACTCATTTCCCATACACTGCATTTATTTCACCAATCAAGTGAAAGCAATGAAGCTGAACACATCTGCTTGGATCAGACATACTTCAGATGAATCATGTAACTGATTCCTCCATTTATTTTTATGTATTGGCACAAGGTGTAATTTTTTTGATTTTATCTTTTTACTGAGGATCTTCTGTGAGTTACTTTCGTGACTTAACAGGGGTTTTAGCATTGTTGTGTGCCTTTTAGCACAGTAAAGAGGAATCCAGTTTAGACAGACCATCCTTCTCTCATCCGCCTACAGCTAATTCTGCTATGTGGTCCAGTGCGACCACTTAATAGACACCAGTGATGTTTACAATGGATAATTTGAAGAGACCATTTTGCACATTGCATGTGAGCTCACACAGACTCAATGCACTAACAGCAGCAAATCTAGAGATACATGCACACACATGCAATTAAAAATAGAGTACTCCTCAAGGCAAGTCTTAAATGTGACAAGGCAACACACCATTGTTGCCATTTTTTTTAAAATGATGTCTCAGTCATGTGGATTTTCATTTCAAAAGTAACTTGATTGCCAGGTCTGCTATTGATGCAATCTAAGGTTTAGTTGAGGCTGAGCTATCAGATCAACCATTGGGTCTCCATGCCCCAAGCAAAGGCATAAATCATCAGAGGACTGAAAAGACATGGGGGGGAAAAAAGCCTGTGGCTAACCCTATGCAGCACACCAGGCTATCATGTGTTTTAACTGTAGAGTACATGTTTGTCTTCTTGTGGAAATGTTGCACATGAACAGTGTGTGAGTTTCTCCTTTGAGTTGAGGCTTTTCATTTCCCTCACCGCATTCTGTATTTAGAGTGAATGAACACTGTTTTCTGTAGTACCAGCCTGAGAATAACCTTAAGTTGACACCACCTTTAAACGCAGTATTTGTTAACCACTTGACAGCCTTGCAGTTTACACGTTTTTGTGACGTGGATTGAGAGAACAGTAAAATCTATGTGTCGTTCTCTCTATTGGTTAAAGGACCAGCATGCAGGGTTTAGTGCCATCTAGTGGTAAGGTTGCATACTGCAACCAACTGTATACCCCTCCCTTTCCAAGAATTTAAGACAACCGATGGTGGCCTTCAGGAAACTCAAGAAGATAAAAAGCTCACTCTGCTGCCAGCGTTTGGTATGTCTGCTCTGGGCCTCCCTTAATACACAGTGGTGCAATGCAGCAGGCTCTGTGGAAGTAGACCTACTCCCTGTGTAGCTAGGAAGACCTCATTCCAAGCTAATCACAATTATTCATAGTTTCTGGAGATTATACACTAATTAAAACATAATTGTGAATATTTTATTCCAATAATTTTTATGCCAACAAATCACCCTATTTCCCCCAAATTCTTTGATTCCCAAGCATCGTCCCCATCCTCTTGCATCAGGGTCATCATCATGCATCATCATGATGATCCTCCTTTAAATACATGTATGCAGGAGAGAGGAACATTTCACTGATCACATGTAACCTCAGATGATAAACTGCATTTCCAGGTTTGTGTGCCTTTTTGGTGAATAACACACACATCTGTGTAGAATTCATATAATAGGAGCCACCAGTGGTTTGGTTAATGGTGTAAGACGTAAATACATTTTGTATAGAGCTTCTCATTTTCTCAGTAGATACAATTTTTGTTGTTTTGGCTATAAAGCTGAACTGGATCGTCTTACTCCCAAATTGTAGCATAAGCTCTGCATCAGAAACAATCTCTGTCCAGACTAATGCCTGAAACCCATACATACCTGACCATTCATGTGGACTGTTGCATAAATTGCATTAAAACCATACAAATAAAGAATAGCAAAGACATTTGTAGCGTCAAAAATAATAATTTATTTGAATGAAGTGCTGCTAGGAAACACACCAACATCAGTAACACTTGTAATTTGTTCATCTGGTTGATTCCACCACCATTAATTTAGGCTGATAGGACTTTAAACTATTGAGATCAAAACCATATTTTGAACCAGGCTGTATTTCTGCTGTAAAGTTGGACATTTCAACATGGGAGCACATACTGCCACTTGATTGAAAGTTCGATTAAAATCAGCTAGTCTAGAATATACATGTGCATGTGTTGGTTGCAAGAATGTTTATGATTATAAGTTGGTTATATACATGAAACTGTGGCAGGGGGGAAATTAGATTGTATACTATTAATAACAAATGACTGTATTAATGGGAAAACAAGTCAAATATGTCTTAATATGCATGAGCATCTGACAGTTATTTTGATGATCTCTGTTCACTGATACCATTGTCTACTGACACACTAATTCAGTAATCACATTCAGACATTCGGATGTGCTGTACCAGTCTGAATCCATCACTGATGGTGTTTTAAATTTCTTTTGCTGTTGAAGCCTGAATTCATGACCATCATCATAAACATTTGTCCTCTCTTCTCACTAACACATTTTCATCTGTTTGTTAATCTGTAATGTTAAAGATCAAATTGCACTGTCTGTTTTGTAAAGGCTTCCATGCAGAAGTAGATAGTGTGCTCATAAAGTATTTTATATAAGAACACTATCATCTGTGATTTGTCAAAATTAAGAATATGAGTGAGGTGGTTTTGCTTCCTTTGTAGAGATCAAGAGATTAAGATTTGTTTGTCACAGGAATCCTAGATGGTGGTAAAATGACAAGATTAACATTTTATCTCTCAGCCTCTACATGTTAAACTTTGTGCTTCTTCACCTTTAATCTGGTCTCACTAGATTTTGTTGTGTTTAAAACAACAGGGATACATTTCTAGGTCCCAGCTTAGTAAGATTTCAATTGTGAGTCTTATGTAAAAGTCATGAGAGTGGTTATTCAAACCTTTGAGCAATATGTTGAGGGGCCCCTGTTGAGAGGCATTTCTTCATAAACCAACAAAATGGTGCTTACATTCAGTGCCATGCACCAAATCTCAGTACACCAAGTGTTTAATTTGTGCTAGAGGTCATTTATTGTTTTGTTTTCCTTTAAATCCAGTTTCTACACAATTTCCCCACACAGTAATTAAGTGGGAATATCAATTTAAATGTTGCTCTTTAAATGAATTCACCACCACACCTCTGGACTTTTTATCCACAGATAATATGATATACCCATATGACAGTCAAGCAGCTTCACACTGAACTTCTGAAGGACACTGTTGACTGCTTCAGTCTATATTAAGTCATAAAAGATCATTGCTGGGCATTGCTGACAGCATGGGAATGAGAGCTTGGCACTGAGGTGAAATGAATTCTGGCGCAAAGCATGCAGATGTTAATGGCAATGCAAAAATGACCTAGCAGAAGGTGCAAAATGGCACTGCAAAAGGCAAATGATTATTGACGTGGGACATATATACAAATCTGGATCTCATACTACATCCTTTCAGAACCTCAATTTCAGTATAATGTAAGCATTTCACAGGTCAAACACAAAGCTGAGAGTCATACAAGTGGATTACACAACACTTTGATAATATTAATGACAAGAAAAACATTGTGGATGCCTAATGTCTGTTATGTGATTACATAAGTTGTAGGTTTTTTCAGTCACTCTCTGTTGGGTGATAGAAATGATAGAAATTTTGGAACATAATTTATTACATGGAAACATCACATAAAGTCTAATTGGAAAAAAAATTGAGATTTGGTTCATTTCATACAGCTTGCCTGGTTTTCCATTTATTGATCCTCTGGAGCTGACCATTTGACCCATGGTCTGGTGGTGCATCTCTTTGGTGTATTAAAAGCATATGTGTTGTGAGAGAAGGTTCATTTGGTCACTGTTTCCAATCAAGTTTGATAGATTAATGGAGGAAAGTGTGACAACATGTCAGTTTTGGGTCCATAATGCTGCATGTCCATACTGTGAGCTAGTGGTTGGTGTCTGATCAGACTTGATGCCATCATCATCATTGTGATCTTCATCATCTCATTCCTGGATAGACCACATTCCTCAATTATTTTCTGTCACGCTCTTTGTCTTCCTACCATTCCCCATCCCCCCTTTTAGCCTCTCTTTTTCTTATTCTTGTGCTAGTGAAAGCAACACTTTTAATATGTGGGTCAGGACTCTCAGTGTTTTTGTTTAATGAATGCCAAGGGAGAGGGAAAAAAAGGAAAGACCCATAGGAATAGAGGGAGTGAGAATTGTCTTGTTGAGAGAAAGTCACATGTCAGAGCACTTTTGAGTGTAACTAATCAATCATCCTTATTTCTCTTGTAGCTGCGCTGGCAGAAATTCAATGCGACACAAGCAGGTGCACTTCCTATGATGTTGTCATGAGGAGTTATTTAATAACCCATGTGACTTCAAATGGTTCTCAGGGTGATATATGTGAGAACATGAGCACTGAATGAATATATGCTCGTTTGCACAGATCAAAGCTGGTTTAAATGAATGTCCAATGGAGGTACATTTTAAAATGTCAGTATATAGGCCTATGTGAAATATAAGTGAAAGTCATATGTTCTCTATAACTTCATTCTATGCAGTTACCAATCTTCTGGTTACTATTTTTGACTGTTTAATATGTAACAAGCTGGCAAAGTGACACTGCAGCTGATTCTTGTTTTCCAGTCACACAGTTGAAACATGCAAAGATTCCTCTCCAATTGAGCCATACAGAATCCCTGATCTCTGTGTCCTTACAGCAGGGCATAGCTGCACTGACCGATGTTACCTGTCTGACCTCAAGTGAACTGTCTTATGACTGTAACCTGATCAGCTTATGTGGTCAAATTGTGGACTTCCAGCTACACAAATATCATTTTCAAAAGACTCATTCATTTCCACATTCTGTGGTTTATCAAAAGCAATAGCTTGAAAAAGAAAAAAAAAGCCTTTTAGAATGACAGTTATGCAGCAAAGACTTTAATCATTGAATAAATCATTGAATAAAGTCTGTGGATCTGTCAAGTGATACTCCTGCAATATGAAGATATTGTTTCCTTATGCTGTCTAATGTTTAATCAATTGTACAGCTGAGTGTGTAAGATACACAATGAACTGGTTCACTAAGTTCAACTTCCAGTAGTTTTGTAACACCTGCTATGTCCTACCTCCTCCTACATGCAGTAGCAGTCGCCGCAGTGTTTTTTAATTCTCTTTTACATATCTGACTTTCATCTAACAGACAGCAGCAACTGTCACAACTCAGCAGGAGTCTGGACTTCCATTGCAGGGAGGTACTCATGTACTCTACAGCTTAGGCAGTTTACTTTTAACAAGTGTTACACAGGTATGAACAGCTTGCATCAGAGGAGAAGCAAATCTGAAGGCCTGATGCGGGTAACAGGTAGACAGAAGGCTATAAAAAGACTGGCAACCAGTAACACATTTCAGGCAAGTATGCTAAGTAAGTAAGCTAATAGCTAATTAAAGAAAATCAACATTTCTATAATGACATAGGCAAAAAGTGCAATTGTGAAAAGGACTCGAGACAACTGGTTTCAATCAGCAGAACAAATGCAAGGCCAAGAGGGGAAATGGCTTTAAAGCAGCTTTAACAGGTGGATTAATATGAGCAATAATAAAGAAGACAAAGAGTCTAGCTACGCTAGCACCTCTGTAAGGCTTTACAGCTGTTATACGTGCTAAATGCTAACATCAGAATGCTAGCATGCTCACAATTATAATATTATTGTGTGTTAATGTCTGGCGGTCATCCGAAATTCATAGAACCGCTGTTACATTAACCATTGTTATTCTGATTCTGGTTTTAATATTGGTAATATTTGTCTTGATTATTGGACTGAAAATTGGCAAGCATGCATATCAAGGCACCAATCCAAAACAATGAAATGCACATACAGTTCCATTTACATAAAACTGTAGTTTTCTTGGAAATCAATTTTTCTTTGCAGCTCTACAGTTGCCTGCAGGAAGTTGCACAATGCAGACAGTGGCAACTACCGTTGAATGAGTACTATCAATATTTAAACTCTGATTGTGGGTGACTATACTGTCAGAGGTGTGAGAAGTAATGCCAAAATACCTGTACTGGCATATGATCTCTGACCTAAAAGAAAACATTTAACATTTTGTTGCTGCACATCCAGGTGAACTTTATACCATATTACACATAGGGACAAGTGATGTTGTGAAGCAGCAGTCTGAAATGCTGAAACAAGACTTTATTGATCTATTGAATGCGGTCAGCTCTCTGTATGCTGAGGTAATAGATGACCTGTTAGTAAGAAGAGAAGCTGAAAGATTCAGAAGATTATCAGCACTTGACACATAGCTTTCGACTGTATTGTCCATGTAGTGCACTTTATATGGCAGATGGACTTTGTCTCAGCAAATCAGGAGTACCAATATTCACTTACACAACCTATTTTTCTTCTTGCAGCACCTCTTGCGTCATTTGTCCCCACTGCCAAGGACAAGAAACAGGAGAAAGACATCACACGTCACAGCAGGCATCTTGAAGGACAGCCACCTCAGCCCCCACCAGAAGTGAGCTTTAATCATGAGAGACATCAGAGCAAAGAGGAAGAGCCTGCTCTGCCCATCTTCCCACCTCTTCAACAACTACCAGTGAGTATTAACCCTGGTCACTCTCCTCTCCGGGGACTTTTTCCCACTAGAAGTCTTGAAAAACCAGTCATTGCTGTGATCCAAGTTACTTTCCATCCTTTTCTCGTTTTCTCTCCCCTAATTTCATCATCTCCATGGAATATGACAGTCTATCTATCATCCTCAGTCTTTCCAGCCCAATAACAGCACAGCACACTCAATTGTTTGTATTTCCACTGGATGCGTTCAGGGTCCAGGCTGCAAGGCTAATGTCACACATGACTCCTCCAAGGGACTAGTGTTCCAGAAACTTCCTTAGTTCCTATCTTGATAGGTAATAGAAAAGTAGCATTTTAGGCAGTACTCAACACATCAGTAAACACATCAAATCTGATTGCTATTTCACAACAGCCTATTGTATCCTTGCCCCCTGTCACTGAAAGAATGAAAAGGAACACTGCTAAATATAAGATTATCTACTAAGTCTTTCCAAATCAATTACCTTTTTATCAGCCATAAATTTGATCTCATGTTCTTTAATGAAACTTGACTTGGTTTGAATAATAATTTGATGTTGTTACTGAATTAATATAATTTAATCTATGCATCCAGAGTTCATGAGAAGAGTAGCTGTTACTTTTTTAGATGTGTTACAGAGTAGGCATGTATCATTTGGAGAATTTTCATCGATTTAATATCTTGCTGCTGTGCTGAAAGGCTCTCCTCCTGTTTTGCTCTTGATGATATACCAACCCCAGGGTAATCTAGTAGTCTCTTTGATGAATTCTTAATCCTTATCTACTGTCAATAATCTCTATAAAATGTGGCTTTCCATTTTTGTTAAGAGATTTTAGCATTCATATTGACAGCAATGATGACAGTGACAAAAACCTTCACAGCCCACCTGACACCTTTTGTGTGACTCACCATGTATCCAGGCCCATGCACAGCTAGCACGTGGTGCAGCTATTGATTTTGCATTGAAATGACTTATTCCTGATACATATCAGATCAGAAACTTTGAAAAAATGTAAATGGTGAAAAACTACACCACACATTCACTGTGACTCATGACTTATGCATACACTTTATCTGCCACAGTTGACATCCCGACACAAAAATTCCCGAGAAGTGACAAATGTAGTAAGTTTGCATTTACTTTTGCTTTTTCAAGGGATATAATTCAAATAATTTTATGTGTACTGTATTAGCTCCACTAGTAACACTAGTAACACTACTTCTACCGGGCTGGTTTCAGTGCTCTGTCCCTCATAAACTCATAAAACCACATGGATTTCAACCTAAGGAGCCTGCAAATTACAGATTTTTTTTGTAATTTCTCACATTTTTGGGGCCAAAAGTCAAGCGAAACACCCAAATATATGTTCAAGAGTCTTCAAAAAGTGATATTTTCATAATATGTCTTCTTTAATATGTTGCCTTGCCACCTTCACAACAAACTCCCGAAAAATGTTGCTGCTTGGCAATAGACTTTCTGCAAATGGCATTGGCTTTTTCCGAAGCCTTGATGAAAACTGTGTTGTCTGTGTCCATTTAGAAGTGGAATAATTGAGCAATCTAGCCTGACATCAAAGTTAAATTCTGGGGCCTCTCCTTTTAAAGCTCTCTATTCCCCCACCAGGCTCAATTATCTATGAGAACAATACTGCTTGCGCCAACTATATTGACGACTCTCACTTTTATATAGCTGTCACCAATCGATTATGTTGCTTTTGACCAAAGTAATGAGCAGTGTCAACATTTCCTTCCACTGAACAAAGACAAACTTGAATTGAATTGATTTTATACCACTTTTTTTCATAGGCTACCAGTGTCCCAAACAAATGACTTAAAAATATTGTTATTTGACAATCAATTATTTTATCATTTAGGGCCTGAGAACATCTCTGACTATGAACTACAGACCTGTTCACCAGGGATCCGTGTGCTTAATGTTCCTTGTATTAGAATCAATAAACAGAATGAAGCTGCATTCACTCATTATTCTACACATAGCTGGGCTAGATTTCTAGAGGATCTTGGATGTGCTCCAATTCTGGTTACTTCCTTTGCTAACTTGCTCATTAATTGCACCCTGACTCCAAAACCAAGTGTGACATTAAGTTTTTCATGTTTTATCCCTAATAGTGTTTCTATCTTTAGTTCGTTTAAATAAACTTGGCATGTATTAGAAGTAAAAGCAGCAGAGCAGAATTAACATAAAGGGAATAAATATAATATGTACTGTAATGGTAAAACTGATTGACCTATCCAGCAGATGATCGACTCAGCTCTTTCTGCAGAGTTGATCTTTCACTTAAACTTGAAATCAGGACTTCCCTCCATGTGCCGCACACTGCTCATTGAGGTTATCAGGTGGAAAGTCAGTTGAGTCGAATCCCACAGAAGCAGCTTATCTGCTCAGCCAACTGAAACAAAATAATTAATGCTAATTGAGTTTTACAAGTTGACAGAGCTATAGCAGTGACGGCTGCAGTAAATTAGGGGTACAGTAAGACAAATGGCTTTTGCCTTGCTGTAGAATTACAGACACCAAGCTATACCACAAACACTATACGGCAGTTCCGTTTCTGTATAGCTATGTTTTTTGTAATTATTGCACTGCAATTCGTCTTCACATTCGTCTTTGAGGCATAGTGGAGTGCAGAAGTCCAAGATCATTTTACTACATTCTACATTCACTTACATTTCTACTGTGTATATTGTTACATACAGGTACATCCACAGTTTGTGTGCTCTGGTAGACCATCCCACGGACAATGTGCTGTCTCTTTGTACATGAATTCCTGCATATTCATTGGATTGTCTAACAGCTTAAGCTACTCTTTGTATCTATCACTTTGGCTTTGCTTTTCTTCACACTACAAATCACTGTTGGCTTAAGTTTAAGCATACTAAATCACCTTCTGATGACATTGCTCCAGTTTGTGATCCACCTACACAGTGAATGAATATAAGCTGCGAGTTGGTTAAGACCCTTCAGGGTGTGAGCCAAGAGTGCTTTTAATCCCAATTAGGCTTTGTTTAATAATTTCCTTCAGTAATGTGACAGCAGAGTATTTACAAAAAGCAAGATCAAAACAGAAAGGAAAGATGCACATTTTTTTTTCTTTTGTGTGTGTGTGTGTGTGTGCATCTTGAAGTAATAACTGTACGTGTGCATGCTTTGACTGTGCTTGTGTGTCAGGCCTTGTGTGAGGCAAAAGATAACCTAGTCTGCAATAAATCAGTTTTGCAGCTGGGAAACTTTAATCTTCTCCTATTGTCTTAATTTCATTTCATTTGAACCCCCTCATGTTGTATTGACCATGTTTCATTTTTCAGCCCTGCTGTACACGTGAAATATTTTCTTGCCTCATCTTGCCCCTGCAGGCAGAGACCAATGCATCATGTCTTACACTGCTTGCCTGCTTTCCATATTTCTCCTCCTCCTCCTCTCATTGCAGCATCTCATTCGTATATCACTCATTCAGTGCATACTTATTCAAAATTACTTGATCTTGCAAACTCATAACTGCCTGTGTTGATTCATGTTACACTGTCATTGAACACGAACCCATTGACTAAGTGCCAAAGGGTTTATAGAATGCCTCAATATTTGAGTTAATCCATGTGTTGAGCTTTAGTCATATTTTGTGCAAACTGTGTAGGTGTAAATATGAAAAAAAAAAAATCAACGTTAGCACAGTTTTCAAGGGAAAATGGGCCCAGGCTTTTTGGCTGAATTAGACCAAACACCCACTATCAGTCACATCTGTCAAATATGATTTACAACTTGAAACTAATATTGAATAAGTAGATTGAAAAAAGAAAAAAAGAGAAAAGTTGATTGTGTAGAGCGAGACAGACCATTCATGAGCACCAGTGAGTGACAAGGAAAAATTAAACAGAGGTGACCTACTGAGGGTATCCTGATGAAAGGAAGACAGCCAAATGCATTTGGTGAGGTGAATGAAACATGGAGTGCTAGAGAAGAGTTGTCCGGGCTGGTCCTAGGATTTTGGTGGCCCTAAATAAGATTTTGTTTGTGGCCCCCAAAACACTTCAAGCGCAATTTACAGGCTGTAAAATGTGTTATAGATACATGGTAATAATATAGTAATGTGAAGGAATTACCAATACACAGCAGTCAACTAAAGTAATCCCAGTTCCAATAAATCCAAGTTGTAACAAAATATTGGCTAATTATGAAGTAAATGTGAAGAATGAAGAGCAGCACCCAGTTTCCTCCACATGGCCAAAGGCTTTCAGTGTATATGAACCTAATGTATTTTTATTTTCCACAGTCGTACCTTTCAATAAGCCAAGGTGAGTAGAAACCACAGCAACAGATATTTACCTGAAGTAAACTGAATATGTGATCTGATGACTAATGGAAATATCAATGTAAATACCTTACCACTGTTTTCATAGTGTGCATTGTTTCTTAGAAATATATGGGTTGTTTGTGAGGACTGTCACGATAATAATCTCATCATTGTATCACAAGAAGGAATTCAATTATAATATTCAGGCTTCACAACATTCAAAGACACTATTTTCTGATGACAATGACATAGGAATAATTGTAAAAAACAAAACAAAACAACTTAACTGTGGTTCCCATGTAGCACACACAAACTGCTCCCGATAACTGCATGATGTAGCCCACCGACTCAGTTGAAAATAATCAGTATAAGTTCAAAATTAGCAATGGGTATAAACTTTGTGCAACACATCAGCTCCATGCCTAGTACTGGAACCTAAATTGCAATAAAGCACAAAAAGAAAAATATCCCAAACACAGTGGAGACAAAGCTTCATTCCGGCACAGTATCACATCACAGGTTGCTTAAATTTTTCATAACATATAATCACAGATGACCGGCACTTAGCATTTTGTTTGAGCTCCTGTCCAGTCACACAGCTCACAAATCAAATGTTCTGGATTTGTAGCACAGTAAGCCTTGCTGAAGGTCAATGTGTTTACGGCTCAATATATATAGATTTAGCAACATTTTTTTTTTTACCCTCTGCTGCAGGAGGAGGTTGGTGAGTTTTACAGGAATAAAATGATAATGATATTGGGAGCCACACAATGCTGGCCTGCCACAGAGGTGAAAAGGTTGAGAATGTATTTTTCACTATCCAAACCAAACCAAACAGTGAGTCAGTACATAATAGAAAAGTTTCACCCCAAGTAAAACACAAGTTTCAACAGAATTACAAAATCAGAACAAAAAAATGCATATTGAGGTTAGGCAGTACACAAACACACACACACACGCACACACACACACATTCCTGTATGGGCATCATAGTGAGGTCCAGGTAAGTGTGGAGATGGAGTGAGGACCACCCTTTCTGCTAGTACTTGTAACTTTCCCCACTAAATGACGCCTTGATTCAATGTCCCACCTCAGATTCTTTAAGAAACAAAGTGAAACAATCAGCACATGACTAGTGAAGTGAGGGCTTTCATGGGCGCCATTTTGGATTAGTGTATAGCTAGACTTTTTGACTTATGTCACTTTTCAAGTCTTTGAAAGGAAATTAGCCAGAGTTCAAAGCCGTGTAAAGTCAAAATACAGCAGATGTCGTCGGAACATATCAGTTCCCGGTCCCGGTTCCGATCCCGGTCCCGGTCCCGATCCCGATCCCGACCCCGGTTCCGGTTCGGGTCCCGGTGACGATACCGGTTCCGGTTCGGGTCCCGGTCCCTTCCCCGGTTCGGGTTCCGGTTCTGATGGTCCTTGTCCCGGTTGGGCACAGTCCCAAACCCATGGTCCTGGCTATAGTCTTCGTCCCGCTTCCATTAACGTGACGGACCAGGGCGGGGACACAGGAGCCCAATTCCCCCCCGCCTCTTAGGCCCTGAACCCTGACTGAATTCAACATCTAGAATGCCGTGATAGGAATGGGATAAGTACCAGGAC
>OMNW01008335.1:122994-137388 GCA_900303245.1 Selene dorsalis
AACATATCAGTTCCCGGTCCCGGTTCCGATCCCGGTCCCGGTCCCGATCCCGATCCCGACCCCGGTTCCGGTTCGGGTCCCGGTGACGATACCGGTTCCGGTTCGGGTCCCGGTCCCTTCCCCGGTTCGGGTTCCGGTTCCGGTTCTGGTTCCGGTTCCAGTTCGGATTTCGGTCCTACTCCCGGTTCCTGTAACGTCCGGGTCCCACTGTGGCTCTGGTACCGGTTCCGGTTCTGTTGGGCTTGGTTCTGGTCCTGGTACTGGTTCCGGTTCTGATGGTCCTTGTCCCGGTTGGGCACAGTCCCAAACCCATGGTCCTGGCTATAGTCTTCGTCCCGCTTCCATTAACGTGACGGACCAGGGCGGGGACACAGGAGCCCAATTCCCCTCCGCCTCTTAGGCCCTGAACCCTGACTGAATTCAACATCTAGAATGCAGTGATAGGAATGGGGTAAGTACCAGGACCACTGGAGCTGGTACCGTACCGGAAGCAGGACAAAGACCATAGCCAGGACCATGGGTCTGGGACTGTGCCCAACTGGGACAAGGACCAACAGAACCGGAACCGGTACCAGAGCCACAGTGGAATCCGGATGTCACAGGAACCGGGAGTAGGACCGGAACCTGAACCAGGACCAGGACCGGGATCGGGACCGGGACCGGGGCTGGAACCGGAACCGGAATCGGGATCGGGATCGGGACCGGGAGCGGGACCGGGACCGGGACCAAATCCGGGCCCAATTCCCTCCCGCCTCTTAGGCCCTGAACCCTGACTGAATTCAACATCTAGAATGCCGTGATAGGAATGGGATAAGTACCAGGACCACTGGAGCTGGGACCGTACCGGAAGCGGGACAAAGACCACAGCCAGGACCATGGGTCTGGGACTGTGCCCAACTCTTTTAACAAACTTTCCTCCTACTGTCAGCCATGTAGCTCTTCTCATGAAAGTCAACCTGTGAACTTCCTCCAGTTCCCCAGGTTGTGGAGGAGGTTGCCCGAACCTGGACTACACTTTTTTCTCGCTTCCTCCTTCCAGATCTGCCTACACAATCTTCCCTGTCTGCCTGTCAGTCTGCCTTTTCCAGAGTCTTCACATATGCCAGCACAGTTTGGCTAGTTGCTATCTGTATTTGTGTGCAGTCTTGTAAAGTTTTTCAATTACATAAAATGACTGTCTACACTTTGCACAGCGAGCCTTGTACACTCGCCCACTTTCACACAGTCTCTCTCTCTACAGGAATTCCATCATCACCATTACCCACTCCAATGTCATTATGTGTGATGAGGTTGGCAAAGTGGTGTGTGCGTAAATGTTTACTGCTTGACCTTACAAATTTGAAGGTTAGCATGTTAGCAATTTTTGTAGTTTAATTTGTAAATATTTGCAGTGATAGAAAATTCCACTTGATTGCTACTGAGCTTGTATTTGATTGATACATCTAAAACGTGTTCATCTTGTGTTCAACTAAAACTACTGTATACTGTGGAAGACCAGAGCCCTTTGCTGACCAAAAGGGTTATCTGACTTCATCACTGCTAAACATGTGTTATCATCAAAATAATCACTAATGGATCATAGATTTTTAGAATAGAAAAGTTCATATTCTAGATTTATGACTTTCCACACTTGAGTGTGACCTCAGAATCTGTCTTTCTGCTCTTATCTTTTCCATTAGTCCCCCTGTCTGGAGTCTCCACAATATAGATTAGCACTACCAAGGGACAATGCATCATTTCTAAATAGTACCGCACTCTTCCTCAGAACAGCGCTGATATATTTGCTGCTGGCACTACTCCTCAGCTTTCAAGCATAACAGGAGAAGTGCGGGTGGAGGAGGTGCATGTGACATCAGCATTAAGGTGATTTAGATATTAATCTTATATCTATATCAGTTTTTCAGGTGTGTTAAAAGTCCTTTGAGCACCGTTACGCACGCTGCATGTCTCAACTCCGTGCACTCTCTCCTCCCTCTCCAGGGCTGAGAGACGACACCTCTGCCTTCACCCTGTCTCTGATCTCTCTCATCAGAGCGTTTAGATCCCAGTGTCCTACCTGAGCTCTGCGCCATAGCGTGCACCTCCAGCCAAGGGAATAACAGCAGGTAGCCTAGTTACCTGCACCTGCTGCTCAACACTGATCAAGGCTCTTCCCTGTTTGCTGAGGTTTTATGATAAACCAAATATTCTTTTGTTGCCCTCTATCTCCTCATCTTCTCTTCACTTCATCTGTTCTCTTCTTGTTTTACCAACCACATTTACTTTCTCACAGATAATCTCCCACGTCCTCTCTCTTAATCCATCGGATCAAATTTCATTCTGCGTTTGCGGCCATCGAGCTCTCTGTCCACACTCTCCATGGTGGAAATGATTACCACGCGCAAAACCCTCATTTAAATACTGCGGTTTGCGCGTGTTGTCATTTAGTAGATCACCTGTTATGCATGCGTTAATCAAACACGCAAAATTTACCAGGAGCATGCAGTTTAGCGCCCCTTTTCTAGGATCTTAGTAAATCAGGCCCTAAAAGTCAAACTAGGAAACTGGTCTCACACACATTAAGGCTGAGCACAGAGAGGAAACTGGTTACTGATTACATATAGGACAATGAAAGGAGAGGAAAAGTTAGACGCACCAAAATATAAGAGGAGGTCAAGAACAAATATGAGGAAAACAGAAAACATAACATAGGTTTAGGGTAAGCCATGACAGAAAATTGTTATTATCACTGAGGTCGGAGCCCATTTGCCTGCACCAAATGAACAGCTCAACTATTCCTATTGAGTACATTAGCAACGTATATATATCTGCAGTGTGTGATGGATGGTGATCCCTTAAACACAACTCTGATAACGTATGCCCAGAATCAGTGCTTAGTGGCCAAACTTGCTATTTACTCCATATATACAAAACATTACATTGTTATGATTTATCATGGTAATGATTTTAATTACATAGATTATTAGCAAGATTACAGTGAGAGGAGGAATGGGAGCTCTTTTGCTGGCTTATATTTGACCTGCTCTTCCCAGACTTCTGCACCTCTGTCCCTCTCACTCTGAACTGAAATATTGAGGGAAAATGAACATGGACAGAGATGATTAGTAATTTATTTTGCTCTGGGGAAAATGATGCTTGAAAAAGACAGAACACCGAATAAGTGAATCATAGAAAGAGTAAAATATCACAGTAATAATCTAGTGTCACATGAGTCACTACTCTAACTCATCCCCCCACTTAATTTGTTATCCATCCTTTCATCACGCACAGTGGGTTTCCTGCCAGCCTTTAGGGAGCAGGAATCCAATTTGAAGTGAACCCACTGAAATATCAGCGTGCTGTAATTGGGCTCTGACTTATTAATGCTTGTTTATCAGTCTCTTAGTAGTTTCTAGCAAATTATACCAGCATTGTTGAATGTTGACTACCACGCACACCTACCACGAAATGTTTATACATGAAATGTTTAATTAATTGTTCAACAATCAAGCAGACCTGTATTCACTACTATTACACACACTATGACAGTTGTGTAGTTTACTATACTGTATGTGGTGGCATTAATTCATTGTCTTGCAAGTTACATTATTGACAATGACTTTTGCCAATGACTGCCAGAGGTCAATGTATTTATGATAGGCTACATTGTAATGTCACAGGACAATGCCATTGTTCTTTTTACAAAATCTATAAATGTCTATACAGGTCCCATTGTGTTTGTTATGGAAATTCATAGAAAGTGGATATCATCATCCCATGATTCACCAGTGTAATAATTTTGTGTCAACTCTGTATCCACCAGTGCAACAAGATTGTATACTAGACCTGATCAGGTCCAATTCACGTGCAGCAACACTGTCATAACCATTAGAAAAGCTACTGTATGTGTCTGACTTGTCTTGGAAGAAATCCATTAGCATTTCCATTGAAACACACACAAAAATGTTGCTTTAACATTTTTTTTTGTATGTCTCCCTTCAGCAGCCTTTGCACACACAACTTCAAATAGTGACAGAAAAAACACCAGCAAAGTAATCTGAGTCATGAGAGGCTGAATGGATTAGTTACTGTTTCCGTTGAGACCAAAAGAAGTTAAGTACACTGTTGTCTCAGTACAACTGAGTACTCATTGAATGCCACTCTGACTTGTGAGTAGATACTTTAAAGATTAAAATGGGTTTTTACCTGCACTCTCTACAACTGTCTGTGTACAGCGTTGCCAATAAGCACTAGATTCATATTGTCTTCATCTCTTCTTTTTTTTTTTTTTACTGATCTGCTCATTCTCTATATTGTCTGCAGAGTTACATCTTATACATCCAAAACTATTTGAAGCATTTGGCTTTAAACTCTTTTCAGCTTTTCTTTAGAGCTTATTTGTCAGGCACTTTTTTTATTTTTATTACTATTATTCATCTAAAAAGGGTCAGCAACAGTCTACAACTGGCTGCCTCAGTGTTTAAACAATGATAAATTAAAGGACTTAAGGTGGCTGCCTCCATCATCTCTTTATAAGATTTACTAAGATTGTGTTTGCCTAACCTTTCACTGGCCAAATAACCAGCCCGGCCCACAGTAGGTCTTCCCAATTAACTACCCCATGTGTGGGTTAATGAGGTGACATAAACCTGAGGCTGTGTCCCTTGTTTTTGGCTAAAACACGGTGCCATAAGAGGACGATGAAAACCCTACTGCTTCTAATGTCAGCGGCCTGTCTGTTGTGAAGGTGATAGTAGCATCAAGCATTTAAATGTACTGACTATGTCATTTGAATTCTTCAGCGTTTAAATTGCTGTGACTGTCTCTTATTCTTTTAACACTGAGACTACTCATCAGTTACCTGACAAACTGACATGTTATCATTCCTGTTCTTAAACATGCACCATGTCTTGGTGTCATCATTTTGAGCTTTCTTGATGTAAGAGCAGAATAAACCAATTGACCTTTATAGACAATTTGTTCTCAAAATACTTGTTATTCAATATAAGTGATAGATAACGCTCTTGGATGCATTTTCATTTTTCCTTTTGCCTGTTTCATTGTAGTATTTACAGATAAATACAGTATATCTACAGTATCTCTTCCTCACACTCGTGCTGTGCAGAGGCTGTCCAATCCCCTTGAGCTCCATACCTCCAAATAGGGTAGAAACTGGATCCAGTGGTTTGTGTGCAAAAGAAAGATTATCTCGGATTATAGCAACAGCAAAACACTGCATTATTTTGCAGCCAGTAGAGCGGCCCCGAGAAGTACAGTATAGCCATAGAGTTAAGAAAAAATAAGCACAAATGAATTCAAGTCCAAAATCTTGTACTGTTACTGTTTTCACCTTCTTGCTAACCAGAATAAGCAAGCTTGACTGTGTTGTGTCATACAAAGGAGAGGACAGGAAGTATTTGCTGTGCTGGGATCAAAATCAAAATGACACCATAGACACCAAGGAAGTGGACATGTTGATCCCACACTCTTAACTTGACAACTTTTCCTCTTGTGTCCTCATTCATAGAGACAAACAGACTTCCTTTCCTGCAGTGTACGTCCTTCAATTCAGTACAGCTTCACAAGGGTTTTGAATGATGATGGTCTTTAGTATTTTACACAGTCTCTGCCAGCTAAATTTTATCAAGTCGGCCCTCATTTTTGTATTTTACAGTATATGCACAATATGAATCAATTCAACTCTGTGAAGGACCTTATTCAGTTTTTCTGATTGACAAACACAGCCAGGGATCGTTAATCAGAAGACATATGTATGACCTTGTTTCTTCCCTACCTTTGTCATGAGGGTCAACCCATGCAACCAGCTTCACTGGCAGTGGAGTTTTTTTTTTTTGTTTGTTTTTTCTTGGTATTGATCTTTGCTGTGACAGCTGAGCAACCTTTCTGCCCCCTAGTCCCAATATATTCCTCTATGCCCCTGTGAAGGTTAATGATTGTACACACTAATATTCCTTTGCACTGAGGCAACATCTTATCCATTATGTCATTATATCCACAGACCACTGGCTTCAAGGAATGCGCAAGGCACCAATCAGACAAAAGGCCTTAACACTAATAGGTAATAGCTTGAGGCAATTTTAATGAAAGGACACTTTGGTCTATCACAGACCTTCCTCAGGCACTGTTAAAAGTCTGTTAGATCTCTGGGAGATCAACATGTTGCTTTATTAAAACACCTGGGAGCTACTAACACAATATACAGATCCTTTGTCTAATTCTTTTAATTCTTTGATTTTTGATTGACAACCTGGAAAAGCTTCTTTTGGGGGTGTGCATGCTCTCTACAGTCCATTTGTGACCGGAGACACTCACTTCCCAGCCATATTCTGTGAAGCTGTTCCACCTCTTTAATCTTTGTCTTGCCATTCTGTTGCTGCTGCTGATGGTGGACCTATCAGGACAAGCTAATTTTCACTTCAGGGCCACTGCAGTCAGTTCCACGTTTTTCCTTGGCAGATTCTTCCACAGACATGTAAGGATTTGGTATGTTCTGAATCCACAACGCAGTACACAAAACTGTAGTTTTTTTTTATAGCACTCTACGTTTGGTGAGCAATGGAGGCTGGTTATGATGCTGAAGGCATTGGGGTGTGGACATTCCTGCATGAACAATATCCAAAACTGGCAAGAATTATGAATTTTGGGAAAATGCACATATTACTTTAACAATAACCTTGATGGTTGAGGGTGTTTCAAAATTCTGCTGAGGGGCTCATATGAACTGCAAGCCATGTAAAATATTTTCTTTTTCTGCACAGTTGCACCTGACACTTCAGTGCTCCCACTATAATCCTCCCTCCTTTAAAACAGGTTGCTCCATTTGATCTTAGAGTGTAATGAATAATAATATATATTTTTTTTTAATCTAGAAAATATAAACACCTTTTTGCATGGTTTTGGGCAACCATGCAACAGTAGAAATGTGTCCATTGGTAGAGATTTGGCAATATTGTTTCAGCAGTCCAGCCAACCTCATAATTGATGAGGTTGGTATTATAAAATATATAAGCTTTGGCCATAGGCCCACAGGCCATAGCTGCCGCTTTATGTCTCAGTTTAGTAAATTAAAACCTGTGTAGTTTTCATGATTAGTTTTGCCTGTACAATGTGGAGCATATACATATATACATAAACATATGTAAACATTTCAAATGTGCGCTATTCTCTAATACATCCTCATGTGTATAATAATGGGTGCAAAATCATAACTGATCTCCAAATGGAGGAAGCTGAGTTGAGCACACTTGCTGTAGCTAACTATGGTGAGTCACCCTAAGATCCTATGAAACCTGATAGAGAGACTGTGAAATAGATGGAGGATCTCATTGCCATGCAAATCACACCAATGCTCACGTTCTATCTCCACTTTTGCTCCTATCTCACATGAATACAAATTAAAATACACCTGAAGCTTAAACAAATTGCTTTTTAATCAAAGATGAAACCTATAAAATAAAACTGTACCAGTTCACACCGTTACAGAACATACCTGCATGAGTAGGTCCATACATCTACATTAGTATTGCCATGAGAGTTGTGACTGTGAGAACAGATTTCAATCTCCATTGTAATAAGACTCCATTTGAGTCCTTTGTGCCGACCATCTCAATTTGATGCCCCTCGCCTTTTTGCATCATGATGGGGTGTGGGCAGTCTTTATCAACTGCTAAATAAAATGTGTATTTCAATGGCTGCAACCAAATCGCCTCTCTATCTGTCATTCGTACAGATGCACACATTTCCACACCCCATGAAGAGATTCTCTGGATTCCTGCAGCAGTAGCAGAACCAATTTACAAGCTGAAAAAGGCTGTTAGAATACATCACTCAGCTAATGCAGCCATCAAGCCCATTTACATCATATTCACCACAGTAACAGGACAGGCACAAAACCTGACCCCACTGACACACTGCACTGTATAATGCAATTGGAATCTCATCTACAAGTGAAGAGAAAACACTCACACACACACACACACACACACACACACTCTCTGTAACACAAGCCAAAGTACACACTTGTGCACACACATGAGCACAAATGCTTGACCTATATCCTGTAAGCAGAGCAGCACCAGCTTGGTGTGGCAGGAGGTAAGTGACTGAGGGAGTTGAGATAGAGCTTATTCCACCTTACTCTCCAGAGAAGTTTAAACCTTTTGCATGTTGATTGAAGTCCCACCGTCCATCTGCTGGTTAAAAGCATGGCTTCTGCACCGGCGTTAAAGGTCATCACATCCCTTGAGTGATGACTGAGTCACTTTGCAGCATCCAACAAAACTGAGGACACTGGTCAGAATCAACCAACTTTCATTACAAATCCTGGCCATTTATAGCAAAAGGCAAAAAGCATTTTAGTTTATTATATTTTAAAAGCAGAAATATCCAACTGTTTTCTTCCTCAACCTTGGCCAAATTAGAAAATTATATGGAGTTTGCTTTGGGGTTCATATTTTCAGTGCAGTCAATCTCACCAGTTTATTTTATAATCACATATGTCAAATACACTTCACTCCTATTATTGTGATATGGTACAATTTTGTATCATTTGACATTTTAGTTATATTGCACAGGTTTGCACCTGGCTTTGTTGTGAACTTTATATACACAGCTGGTGGGTTGGTACAGGCATATTTCATGTAATGTAGCTGCTTGGATTATAATTAAATGTGCTATAATTAAATTGGGTGATATGAAAATGGTCCGTGAGCTGTAAGCAAGGTGTGGAGCAGTTCCAAAAAGATTTTTAATATATTTCGCTTTCAGCAGCTGGTGCTTTATGGCAATTAGCCACCACGCAGGAACTGCCTGACAGGATTCATCGGGGGAAGCATATGACAAACATGCATGCTGAATTTATATGCATGTTTTGAGTGTGAAGAAGTAATGAGAATCTAGAAAGAAAAAGTCAATGAAATATGTCCATGTCACCCACAGACGCATTCCCCAACTGACACCTATACGGCTGCATGATTGATTCAGTTTCTCCTCTTGGAAAATACCTTTCAAAGACTGCTAAAAATTCATTACAGGTTTTAGTCCTACACCAGTGATGACCATCATTCATTTGCCTTCACTTCTAAAATTAAATCTGCAACTTATTATACACAAGGTTTGGAGTCAGACTCTAAAGTTATTAATATAAAATAAGCATATTTCATTAAACTGGCCAAAACCTCAGGCTAATTTATACACACACTTTTAAATACAACCTCCTCTCATTACCAGTGCACTCAGCTCTATGGTGGTGCTAAGCTCTCAAATGTAGAAGGTGCAAAGATTTTGTGAATATGTTGTAAGATGCAATCTGTTTGCCAACATTAACAAGAGAAATAGCATAGAATGAATATTATTTTTTATAGCTATTTACATTTGTTTTGTTTTGACTATCGTTTAACACAGGGGTTCCCAAACTTTTCAGCCTGTGACTCCCAAGATAACAGCGCCAGTGACTGGCGAGCCCCACTATCCCCGGAGGTAACTGAAACATTAAAAAATGTGTGCCCTGTGCGCACTTGTAGGCATATCCAAACACTGGCATAACGACAACACAAAACAACAGAACAGCCTTAAGTAATATCCATGTAAGTTATGAGTGAACGTTGTTGCTGTCATGTGCAGATTTAATTGCTGTACTGACATGTTTACATTGTTGCTGTGCAAATGTACATTTTGGGAATTATGATGTTTCAGCATTAATCTCACCTAATGAGATGGGTGGGCACAGCAATTATAATTTTTTATAATTATGGCTAAAATATGGTTAAATTTTATTTGATTTCTGGAAATCATCTCGTGACCCCACCCTCAGCGCCTTACGACCCCCCGGGGGGTTCTGACCCCCACTTTGGAAACCCCTGGCTTAACAAAGTACTCCACTGATTTCACGCAGTGGAAATAAAATAATACAATATTTTACTATACACTCATACTTGCCACCTAACTCACATGATAAGTCCTTCTCTTGCCAATCTGAGGTTTAACAAAAAAAAAAAAAAAAGGTTACATCACCGCATTTATTAAACGTCCAGGAGTCAAAGCACAAGAGGATAGATCACGCCATCGGTCACACTGATTCTGCCATAATGATGCCCTCAGTCTCAGCACTGCACACCACTTCTTATGCAACTGACTGAATTTAATATTATATATGGTATTGTTATTATATATTATATGAACACTGTCGGCTATGAATAGATGCACACAAGCCATATGCAGTATATGCAGCCCCCGTTGAGTCGTATGACATGATGTCGGTACATATCTGCTGCTGTCACATGGATCATCTTAATGATGGCATTAAATGGAAGATGACAAACAGCATGAGGCTGAGCTGTGGTATTGCGTAGTCTTTTCTTAGTATCTGTGTGACTGACAAATAACATAATCAAAGTGACAGTAAATAATTAGAAGTTAATAATGTCTGTGGATTCTTCTTCACATTGACAGCTGTTTGAATGGTACTCAGTCATGCCCAGACAAGTGGAGATGCTCCGCGGACCTATGGTGTGACTGAGTTACAAGTAGTGGATTGTACAGACAATAACCACCATTTAACACACGTTTAAATATGAAGGAATGTTGTGTCACTAAATGCAGGAAAGTCACAACAGCACAATGTACTCTTTAGCTAGTGTAGCAAACAATTATCATTCAGTGAGAAGTGGAATTACACTAAATGTTTACTTTTGGGGCAATTAAGTTGAGGATGTGCTCTTTAGGTTATTCTGCTCTACATTTCATAGCTAACTTAGCCTACTTCTTGTTTTTCAGATTCAAATTAGATTAGCTAAAAATGTCTAAAAGCCACTGAGTTTGTTTATTTACAATTACAACCCTTAACTTCTAAAGAGCTTCAATTGATTGAGTTTAATTATCTCACATCTTTCTTCCTGAATTTTCAAACGGCATTTCATCCCGACAGTAATAGGCATCCTGCTGTTCTCAGGCCAAAATGCACATGCATCATCATGGCAGCTGTGTATATCCCTCCCAGTGCTATTCTAAAGAGGCTCTTAATGGACCCCCATTAACATGCATATTGGCCAGTAGGTCCACAGATGAAACAGTATCCTTCACCATGTACTCGGTGCTTGCATACATGACATGTACACAAGTCAGAATGCTGCTGTTCAGCTCTGCATTCAGTGCTATCATCCCACAACAGAGGTCTAGAAAACTGTCCACACTGGGCTTCAACATATCTCTCTGCAAGTGTTTACTAGATATTTTAACCTGCAGGCCACTGTCAGTCAAGATAGGAAATAAAACCACGTGAGGTGCACCGTCACACAGAGTGGTCAGCCCACTCCTCTTCATCTTACTGACCCACGAATGCGCTGCCAGATCCAGCCTACCATATCATTAAATTTGCACCGACATGACAGTGGTGCATCTTGTCACGGATGACAATGAAATTCAACTCACTTCTACTGAAATTCAATAGTGTGATGCAACAGCAACAACCTCTCCTTGAATGAAGGATAACTAAGTAGATGGTAGCTTTGATGGTGCTGTTGATTGTCAATGGGGCATGCTCACTACAACATATAATACATGCAATGAAAATCTTTTATTTGTCGTAATGATGGAAAAGCTCAATGTATTGGAAATTCTCCTCTGCTTCCTTACTGTCCCTAAGCAACCGGTAAAACCAGAGTGACTTGACAGACTGCGGCTCACCACTGTGGTTGAAGTGGTTGAAATATCATCACTCAGTCAGTCAGCCATCCAAGAATATAGGGGCTGGCCCCACTTTTGCAATTGAACCAAAAATGTGGAACATTCGTACTAAGAATCAAACCTACTGTCACACAGTGAAAGACGGCACGCTTTGCAAGTGTTGTTCAGTGATAAAGACCCCATGCTTTGTGGAGCACTATTTGTGGCCTCTGTGGAGCAGGCCTCCAAGTGCTTTCTTTTCTTTTGTGTATTGAGGATGGTGGTTTGGATGGGTCTTGTGTCCCATTGCTAGGCTGGCCTGCATCTGTCCTTTTGTTTTTGACCTGGTGGTTTCAAATGAATCTATACTGCTTTTGCCAAATGAAAGTTGATCATCTTTGTGCAATTGCTTTTTTTTTATCAGACAAAGCACACACAGAGAAACTTGTTCGGGTGATTCAAAGGAATCCTCAACATGTCAACAAAGAATTTTTGCAGCCAGTGTGGCCAGCCAGAGCTTGGGTGGGGGGTCAGGCTGGTCCTCTAACATTTGAAGAGCACATTCATCAAACATATCACCATGACCCATTGACTCACTATTGCATTGCTCTGTTCATTTTTCCTTCCCACCACCCATCGCCACACACAAACACACACTTAAACTCCTGAGTGTCTGCCTACTAAGCTACAGCATGGCAGCAAGGAGCAGCTTCCAAGTAACAATCCATCATTGAGCCTATCAGGGAGCAGAAGGGAGAACTAATGAGTGAAGAGATATAGGTTCAAGCTGAAAATACCATGACCTGATCATCTTTTTTTCAATACGTTATATTTTACTATGATTTTATGTTTCTTGTTTTTTTGTGTGTGTGTCTCTACTGTATGGATGTTAAGGGAAAATAAAGATCAATTCTTGAACACTGAAAACTCTATCTGTCTCTCTCTGTCTCTTTTTCTCTCTGGCTGCGTACAGACAGCACAACATTCAAAAGTGCAACCTCCTCATTAGTCTAAGTGATATCACAGCATTGGCAGAGTGATGATCCTGATGCGGATGACTCTGGCAAAGAAACAACACTTTTGCACTCACCAATCAAATACATACAAGCCCAAGTTCCTGTAGTCCTGCTGTTTTCAAAGGATAAAGCCATTGTGGCTGGGAGAACAGAGATGTAATGATCTTTTGTTTTGGCTTTTGATAAGACTTTAAATCCATGGATTACCCTAACTGGACTTCCTTGATTGTATTTCTCAATGTAGTGCTATTTTTGGACACCAGGCTTTTCAAAATAAAGGATCTTGTAAGTGAATGCATTTTATTTGTGTCATGGTCTGTCCTCACTTCCTGTTTTATTAAGTCTGTGTCCTACCCCTGTCTACCTGTCAGGTTTCCCATCTTTTTGATTACCTAATGTGTCACACCTGTGTTGATTCCCCACCTGTACCTTGTATCTCCTCATGTATTTAGCCTCAGTGTTCTCCCTTTGTCTTTGTTAGATCGTCTGCGTTGCTACCTGTTGTCCATGCTGTGGTCCTCCTGCGTTGTTACCTGTTACCTGTGCCTGGTGTCCCCTAGTGAGTTTCTGTGTTTTTTTAGACTCTTGTGTTGAACTTTGTTATTTACCTTTTCATTCACTACCTGACTGAGTCTGCATTTGGGTCTGCATTTCCTCCATCCTGACAATTTAAACTTCTCTGTCAACACCTCCAAAGCCACCCAATAGCAACTAACAACTCTGCTCTTGTTAAAATTAATGTTGAGAGGATATGAGAGGGAACAGGGAAGACATAACAGAGGTAACTGAGGCAGCTAAAATCACTTCTTTTAGAGCATTAAAGCAGAACTGTGGTATTTTAGGCATATGAATAAACATATTAGTCCAGTGACTCAGTGGTGATTTTTGTAAGGGCTTGTCATCGCTTTACTCACCTTTCCAGCTCATTGCACATGGCTGTGGGTTTTCTCTTCTAGCTTGTCTGATGGCAAAATAATCAAGAGAAGATATAATAATAATAATAATTAATAATAATAAAAACAGCTATTGGTAACCTGTTCTTCATGAAGGTGTTGTCATCACTAAAGGTTTGACTGACAGTTGAGATAAGGCGTCATCCTCACATCAAGGGTAGTCTAGTTAGCACATGATGTTTTGCTGTGCTGCACACTGATGAACCTTAATGAATCTGCCTCAAATGGCCTCTTGAGTTTGTTCAGGATTCCACACAAAGGGCATGTGTTGTACTACAGAACTCCGTTGATGCACAAGATACTGAGTAATGACATTCACTAAAACATATATATAGTAATAATAATGAGTAAGCAAGTAATATTTCAACTGAAAAATAATTTTGGCATGTCCGTGTTTAAGGGTCTCAAGTTTAGATAGAAATTCCATTTACCATTCACATAACTTATCTATATGAACTTTAGAAACTTAAGTGAATACATTATGGGAATATAACTGCAGCGGCATATTTGAAATTATAGAGAATTTGACATGAAAATTCAGAAAGACAGTTTTCTAAATCAGCCTTTAGAGAAATAAATACAGGGGTATGGCAGAAGTCATCAGGATTTCTGTTGTGGCCTGTTACTATAAGCTGTCATGTGCTTAGGCTTTCCTCTAACTTGTATGACTTGTATTTGTGGACCTCCACAGTGTGTAAAAGTGTGTGTCTGTGTGTCACAGCAATTGGTATGCACACTCACACACCATGTGATATCTTCACCAC
>OMNW01008341.1:0-16286 GCA_900303245.1 Selene dorsalis
TCCTGTCAGGGTTAATATGAGTTTATATATATATATATATGTATATATATATATATATTGATCAAAGCAAAGCGATTAATATCACCAAATACTACCTCAAGCAGTACGTAGGTTTGCACGGAATTAAGAATAGATATTTGAGGATGACTACTAATCATTTTTGTGACCTTATTATCTACATGACTAATTTGACTAGGTTGTAATAAATACACCATACCCTGCATACTTTTGGCTCTCAGAGGATCAACCCAAGTTTTTATCTCCCTACCCTTTCTCCAGTGCCACCATCAGGCCACAGTTTCCACTCATGTACAGGAAATGGCAAAATCTAATGGTCGGATTGCTGGAATCCACCGAGCAAATTCACGGTCCTCAGAGCATGAACTCCTCCCATTTTTAGAAACAGAACAAAATGTAATTTCAGCACAAAATAGTTCCTAATGTCAGGGGGAGATGGCAGGGACTATCACTGAGCACATTCTTGTCTCAAAAAAGAAAAGGGCTTTGTGACTGTAATATGGCCACTGGTTGATGTTTTTGTCTTTGCAATCTGAGGGAGATGAAATTAAGATGTAAACACAGCCCTGTTATGTTATCCTTTGTTGAGGTGATAAATCAAAGTGGATCCAGACCAACAAACCTAACTGCAGCCACAAGAGGCACTGGTCTGGGTTCAGTGTACCAGTATAGAGTGGTGGTCAGAAGTGCCTGTCAGCCCCTGTGATGACAGCAGGTTTTTAACCACATCTGCAAGACTGGCTGTTCCAAAAACATATTGACATATGTAACACAACAGTGACTTATATCCCAGCTATGAATAATCATTTTGATTAAAATTCAATGAATTCATACTTTCACATAAACCAATTATCTTTGCTTGAGTTGGTTGATGAAAATTTCACACAAATCATCCAGTGGTATGTACATATAGTTTTACTTTACTTGTCTGGAAGAAAAACTTCAAAATGAAACATAGCAACAGACAAAAGCTTTCACCACTCATCCAGTTGAAGCCAGCTGAGTTCTAACCCCATCACATATGTCATTGCCATTAGCCTACAACCTAAAAGGACAGAAAAAAAAAAACATGGAGGAAATCGGGCTTGCATCTGTTCTCCCTGCCACAGCTTTGTGTCTTCTGTCACCTAGTCTGTCTGCCTCTCTCTCTCCCGCCTCTGTCTCCTCTGCAGCCACCTTTTCTGTTTCCTCGGCCATCGAAAGAGCACAGAGTATGTCCTGTCCAGCTGCTGCAAGTGCCTTTTAGCTGGCCAGGCCAAACGCCCACAGCAGAGGAATGAGAGAAACTGTTGTTCACTCTGCCAGAAAAACAAGTCCAGCCTGAGCCTACCAGACACTCTGCGAACCACACCACAAATACCTCCTTAAACAACGTATATGGCAAAATGTCCTGGTTAATCTGGTGTCAGAGCTGGAACGGTAACATCAAAAATGTAGTAAATATATTCAGAGAGATGCAACTCCAATGGAGACAGCAACAGAGAGTGTAACACTGACTATATCCAAAAATATTCCATGCATCCTTCCCTCTTGCGTCCTGTAGATTACCACACTGTTCTGGTATCACAGTGACAAATTACCATTAAACGGACTGTATGACTGCAGTGTAAAATATCAACTAATATCTTCAACCCACAGCAAATTACAGGAAAACAGTCTATTTCCAACTGCAGGCTAACTGCAGCAGCATTTTTAGACATCATTTTGAGACTACTGAAATAAAGAGGTTAGATTAAATGCTTCATTTTAGGATCTGACAAACCCATGATATCTGAAGCACTGTAAACTGTAAACTATACCAGCATAACATGATACATCCATCTCAATCCAGCCAATTGTGGCAAACTGAGCCTGCATCTGTAAACTCCAATCAAAACATATGCTCTATTAATGCATTTCACAACTATTAATCCTGATGATTCATGTTGTTAACATTCATTGTCAGGTTGAATCAGACCAAACGCTAACAAAGACAAGACGTCCTGCTCCTGATCTGCTTGAACAGATTCAACATCAACATCTCATCATCGCTACAGTCTTTTCCCTCCTGCCCAGCTGTGAGGTCAAGTCACATTCACAATTCAAATACCTGATGTTACGTGAGTGGTTAACCACTGCATGAAAAGGTTTAATAGGATTTTAAAGGTAAGAACTCAAGGTCTATAAATATCTGTTTTTGTATGGTAATATAGGCAGTGTTTTGAACATTGAAGCTTTTGTCTGTTTAGACTCTCAGAAAATGCCTCATGGAGATTCAACACACTCTTCTCACGCCTTCATATCTGCTCTTTCAGCTTTGCATGCTGGGATTTCTGACACTGTTTGAACAAGGGGAAGATTTGAAACTCTGAAAGAAAAAAAAAACACAAAGCAAACTCAACTAGACTGGGTACCACCCACTGACCCTCCAACAGCTTGTTGTGCTCCTTGGTTCACACGCACACAAAACACTTTGCAGGAGATGTTCCTGTGTTGTAACAGGGCTCACAGGGGGCATTTTGACAGCTGCCAGACATGGAGCGTACAGACAGAGAGAAGAGTCAGAAATAGTTCAGAATTTATTCAGCCAACAGAATCTATCCAGAATCCTGCAGATCTACTGGGGACATCTCTGCGCTGCCACCATCACCACATTAGACATTAGATCTGCTCTTGTAAAGACAAAGAGAGGACTGTCTTGACCACAGTTGAATGACAGGTGGAATCACTAACTCTCAAAATGACAGGCATTAGGACTGACAACTACAACAAATGTGAAAAACCACAAGTAAAAGCATGTTGTGGTTTTACTTGTGAAACTGAGAAGACAGAGAGAAGTTACTAAGTGGAAAAAACAATAAACTCATTCAGATCACAAACTTTCATCACTGCTTTCAGTGTCTGACTGTAGGTGAGCACAGGAAGTGAAACTGATTTCAGCTGGATGTTTGCTCACACCATTTTGCTTCATACTTTTCCACTTAATACTAAAGGTATAGGGTTAATACATGTTGGTAATAAAATAAGTAATATCATAATACTCAATATTCAGTATCTGACAAAAAGAAATTTTGCAACAGACACACTAATACAAGACCCGATAATAATACCAGATTTTGGTTTATTGTGCCAAACAGATGGAAATCTATTGGGAACTGTAACTGAGGAGAGGAAAATGATGAATGTTGCTGAAAAGGTGCAGTTAAAACCTTTGAAAAAAAGCTGAGGTAGGAGTGATAATCAAAATACAGCACAGTGTTTCAGCCTTTCAGTTTCAGCCTTTCTTCTTTATGTGCTGTATAACATTGTCATGTGTGAAGGACTAAGCTTCTTGCTACCTGATGTTTCCCATTAATTCACTAACTTCATAAAAAATGAAAGATCACACTTTTTATCATATAAGACAATGTTGTTTATTTGTGCCAATACTTGACTGTAAAGCTGTGGGCTGTGTGAACTGCATCAGAGTGTCAGGAATGTCCTCACCAGTCACTCACAATATGTAATTAAGTGAAGAATCTAACTCTGTGTGAAACACTGCACCATTTTATTAGCAATACAGCAAACCGGAAGTGTGTGTGGCTTTTAAAGGTTATGGGAGATAGCAATGGGTTATTGGATTGGTTATGCCAAAAGCACTCTACCATGAATCATTAGGTTTAAGTCCAACCCTTTTTAAACCAAGCACCTGTGGCGGTGACTGATTTTTTATGCTGCTTAAACATCAAAAAAGACAAGGACACGTCTTGAATGTACTTGTGCCACACGCTTGACCCCATGCATATGAGGTCGGTAAATGTACTAAAGGTGTAGGTAGTAGTTTAAATGAAAGTCTGGATTAGGTGATGGTTTTACCTGTTGGCTTGTTTGTTTGTCTGCAGGATTGCACAAAAAGTACGTTACCAATTAGTACTCACCTCGGTGGCAGGACGGAACATGTATACCAGAGAAGAAATTACCTTTTAGTGCCAACCCATAAAAGTGTCAACAGACAGTGTGAAGGATCGTTTATGACATTTTAATTCTGGTATGCATCGTTAAAGTTAAACGTTTTCTTTCTTTTTCTCCAACAACACACCTTTTCTCACAGTTCAATGTTGATTTCCTCAATTTTGCCTTTTTGGGGATTAACACCAGACAGAAACTTTGGGTGTGGTGACACAACACCACATGAAGGAGGAATTTTTTTTCTGTTATTATTTTTATTAACTACCTAAAATGTATTTAGGCTTGGTTGTGATAGTGCTAAGTGGGGAAGTAAAATTAGTAAATCAAAATTGAAGAGGGAGAGACTGCATAAATACTCTTCAGTATTTGGCAGGGTACTGTTGCACTGTAACCCACTTTGTGATTTAAGCACTAATATCTCTTTCAGATGTTCTTTCAAGTCCAACAGATTGTCAGTCCAGACTATTAAAGCATGAAAGAAAATGGTGGTGATCAGAAGTTCTTTCATTTTCACACCTCACAGACCACAAAAGGGAAGACACCAATCACTGTGTAAATCGACCAAATGCAGACATCTAATTTCCGTCTTGATGGTTCGTGAAAACGATCTGTCTGAAGAACCAAAACCTGCCATGCACATAAAAATAATTGCAAAAACATCAGGGAAACAGGAGAATTGCAACAATTTTGGAACAAAAAGTCTTTTGAGGCCTACATCCATAACAGAAACAATGCTGTAATCAGTTTGTAATGCCTCAAAGTCTGTGTTTGTACTTTGACTGAATAGTGTATATCAATATGAGCACTTGAGTTTTGAAGTGAATACCTCACTGTCATGCAGGCTGATGTCATACCACCAAAGGTTTTGTATTAGGAAATGTTTGATTACACAACCAACATACTGGATGAACCAAAGGTTTGGTTCAGGCTTAACTGAACTGAAAAAAATGCACATACATGGTCTCACATGTACCAACAGGGTTGGAGCTGTTTTGCCTGACCTATGAAATGCTATGACTAAAATATTGCCAATCACAATTTCTTGAAGCCCAAGTTGATGTCTTCCAATGCAATTTTTTAATCTGATCAACAGACCTGAAAAGTATTAGCTGAATATCACAAAAGACCAACACCACATTTAAAAAGCTAGAACCGGGGATACTCTTAAAAGTTCCCTTAACAGCTGGAAAATTATCGGAATAGTTGGTGATTATTTATCTTTTGATTGACCAATGAATTAATCATTTCAGATACTGACAAATTTATCCTTAATAGTGTGTCATCAAAGTTTCTGTGACATTCTGTTAAAACTCCAAGATTGAAAATATTTTATTCAGGGCATAGAACTGAAAAGAGAGCTGTGTGTGTCTTTAAACTTAGGTTTGAGCGAGTACATAAGTAGGAGCCCAACTGTTAGGTACATTTATCAATAGACTCCTCTCATATCTCAGTTGAGATAAGTGCCTCTGTTTCCAGAGAATGCACTTTGTTGTTTTCCACACAGTGGCACTGAGCCAAGGTTTGGGTACAGGAAGTGATGTCAGTCTGTGTGCCAGTTAGGGACAAATTTGATATTCCCACAAAGCCATTTCCGAAAATAAACAAACAGAACCTTCCCCCTGTGCGTGTATATACACATCCTCACATGTCAAGTTCCCAGTATCCTCTAGCAAGCGGGCTGGGTGAGTTTGTTTAAATGCACAAGAAAGTCAAAGGAGCGAAGATAACTTCACAAATGTCCACACCTACCTCATACAAGCAATGCTATAATGCCTTTCATGAGAAAACTGTGGAGCAGGGGAAGACAATAATGAACCTTAATGCATTTACAATACACTTCTCCAATAATGCAAAGATACAATGAGGCCAATTTAATTACAATAGATATTAAGAAGCTCAGAAGAGCCTCTTTGTTTCAAATATCTGCTCCCTATCTAAGATATCCCAGTTCCCATATGAACCACAGGATTAAATGAATCCTGTGGTCTTCTAACTGCAGGGCATGATTCCCATGAACCATGAACCACGCAAACCAGTTTAGGGAACGTAATATTCTGCCCGCTTTTGTTTTCCTAAGGGGCTTTGGACTAAAGAATCACTAGCTCTGCAGTGTTGACATTAGCGCAGCCCACTCACCCCTGAACCTTGAGCCACTACTACAGGAAGTGAGCAAAGCCTTTCATAAGGGTAGTGTAAGTTCACTTCATTGGCCTGCCTATGAAAAGGATTTATCTCTGGACTGTAAAATTGGAGGCATAAGAGGAGGAAGTTGGAATGGGATGAAGGGAGGAGGGCAGGAGTGAGGCCGAACGCCATTAGGGAAGTCGTAAACTCTCCCATCAAAGTGTGAAATCTGAAGTCAGATATCCCCACAAACCTGCTTGTAACTTAATCACCCAAACACTCTCTACTGGTAGATTCATCAGTTGTAATCTTGTCAGCTGGCACTCAATTGAAAAAACAGTAAAAAGAAAGAGGTTTCAATAGGTTCTAGTCTGTTTATGTGGGAGCAAAAAACACAAGTGCAGATATGCAGGCTAAGTATGTTAACAGGTGTTCAGACAATAAATTATATGCATTGTAAAAGCTTCAGCAACAGCAAAGGCACAGAATACAAAGGAAAAATGCATCTCTCATACACAAAGGCTTTAGCTTTGGGCCCAGGAGAGGAAAAGGGTAAATGGCTTTTCCTGCATTTATATACATATCTATAAAATAATCAATGCTTTCCTTTATGATAACAACATAACAAAAACAAGCTAAAAAGATCAGTTTTCCACTTTCTTTTTTTTACCCAATAACAAGCTGAGGAGTTACAAGTAAAGTTTTTTCAGCTCTAAGAAATGTAGCCTTACTCTTTCCCACCAAGAGGATAAGATAGGTATTTTGTTGCCTGAGAGGCAAAACCCGGGGAAAATGAACATTGATTAACTCTGATCTCGTCTTATCTGGATAGCTGGACAGAAATATGAAAGTGCCTAAAGAGATTTTAGTAAAGGGAAATGATAAAATGACCTGTGGTTTGTCACATCATTGCAATATGGTTCACCGTTAATGACTGATCTTAAACAATATCAAACAGCTTCATTTGACAAAGACAGGGTAGTTCATGTATTCTGTCCAATCAAAGGTGGGAAACTGTCCCTCACAGACAGTGAGTCTGTATATTATTCATCAGGCCCGACAGGTGGAGTGGACACCTGTTGCTAAGGCGTCAGTATTAGAAAAAAAAAAAGTACACGACCAATTACAAGCAGCAAATGAACCCACAGGCAAGATGGAAGTGGGTACATTCCTCTCTACCTCTAAATGCAGACAAACAGTAAATCAGTGGGCTTTGAAGAGATGGATGACAAGGCTTATTCCCAGAGGAACACAGGAGCCACTGTGTAAAGTGAGACAGCTGGGAGAGACTGAGAATGTGTGCATATTTACTGGCTGGGCTACCGATGTATGTCTTCACCGATGGGTGCTGACATGTGCTGTCTGGACCTATATTATCAAATAACAAAAAGTTGTCAGCACAGTCACCAAAGAAGACTTGACTGTTTGCACATCTAAAAGTTAGGGATGTCCCCGATCCCATACTGTGATCGGAAATTGGGGCCGATCACATAATTTTCAAAGGATCAGAATCGGGTGGAAAAGATCCGGATCGCTGATATAGGCCTATTAAAAATGTAATGTTACGTTGTCCATCCGTCCATGTTATAAACACTACTCATGTGCGGAAAGCCGACAGTGGGTGCATAGAAATATACAGACTAGAGCTTGTTGCGTCAGCTCTATGGCACATATTCAATGTCAACGAGTAGGTGACGAAGCTTGTAGCACTGTGTATTTCTATGAGTGGGCGTGGCGTTCATGCCACGTCAGTGGCAGCGAGCTGAGCCGTGAGCGGGTCACTGGTAGGCTAGGAGAGCTGGAGACGTTCAGGTGCAAGTCCTCACCCGAGCGGTGATGGTAAAGGAAAGACCCTGAGCATGGGGAGACCTAAACATTTATACCTGAGGAACAACCTAAGGGTGTGTTTCACACTTGGGATATCCTGCAGGGTTTTGTATCTAGTTGGGAAGTTAGGAGGTTTAGACATCACAATTCACAAATGGTTAAAACACAAAAGGAGACCTGACGTCTTGGTGGAAAAGCAGGGTGTGGGAACATCTCAAAAACATTAAAATACCTCAAAGCAGGTAACTAACTAGTGATGCATAGTTCCAGTCAATTGTTTCAATAATGATAATGAAGATAATAAAAAAAAACTTAACTTGAATGTGTTCTCTCTTTTTTTTTTACTGCATTGCCAAAGTATCGGACAGGGACTTGGTATCGGCAGATACTCAAAAATCACATGACTCGGACTCGGACTCGGGGGCAAAAAAGTGTGATGGGGACATCCCTACTAAAAGTAGTTAAAAACCAACAAACATCTGCATAAACTGGTCAAGTATCACTAATCTAAATCAGGTGTGGTAAACTAATGTAAAACGTGAATATTCTCTATGACGAGTGAAGGCTTGATTGGCAATGACCCAAAGACTATGAAATGCTGCAGTGGTGCCATCTGTGCAGTGGCATTATTACGCAGTGTGTTGTGTAAGCTTTCCACCAGACATGTCTTTGGTGAGATATCATAAAGTGAAGTGCATCAGCCATCAGCTCATCCGGCACACTGCAGTACTTATAGTACCCGAGCAGAACCGCCCCTCCTAAATAAACAAGGCAACGTCTCTCCTGCTGCTCCAAGGGCATATCACTCATCAATCACAGATGCCTGTGAAAAAAAGTTTCTGACAGCAGCTTGGTGGGTGTTTGAGAGCAACCAACTAATCCGCATTCACAAAAATGCAGACTCAGTGGGGGAGCCAAGGATGGACGCCTGAGGGTCATTTGTCTTGTCCCACTTGATATCAGCTTCATTTCATTTCAGGTTGGATCATCTGCCTTGCCAGATCTAATATTAACAGCGGTATAGAAAGTCACTTGGGTAGAGTGGTGAATAATTCAGTTGGAAACCTGAAGGATCATTAAATTACAGTCTTTAAGTCAGGAAAACAACAGTTGTGATTGCTATTATAGATAACTTCCAAGATTATGTGATATGTTGTAGCAAGTGAAAGTTTAATGGTATTATATTCAAGTCTCTGTGCTACTGAATATGGTTTCGGCAGTGGTGGTGGTTGTGATGATGGTCATTTCAAAGAGATTAATCTTAACGAGAGGATAAATAATCCTATAGTATACTGAACTGAGGTCAGCAACGCTACAATGAGTAAGCAACTGTGCTAACATTGGCTACACTGCAGTAGAAAAGCTCACTGAAAGCGAGCACCTTTAGGCTGATGACTGTTCCTACCAGCTGTAGATAATTTAGTTTGACTCTGTTGGTTTGTCCTAGTGGAACAGCAGAAAACTCTCTATACTGTCTGCTTGGTCAAAGGAGGTTGGAGAAAGAACAGGCATCACTATGTATCATTTTTGATGTTTAAAAAAAGTAACTACGTAGTTAGCTCATACCACAGCAGTTTTCCAGCCTAATGCTTAATAACAAGTGCAGAACAAAGTTGAACCTTAAGTTCGTTGTATAATAATTTTAGTGCGGTTAGGATTTTGTTAAATCTATAATACCAAGCACATTCTTTCTTCGACATCGATCAAATAGCAACCAATGAAAAAATGATGTCTTTGTTCCTGTGATATTTTACAGAAACATCATCACTCAGACTCGATAACAGGGTTCTTTGAGAAGCAGCAGGTTGCCATCAACAGAAAGCGAAGAGTGAAACAATGCTGGGCCTTTGTGCCAGTGTGTGAGCCCTCTGTGAGCGAGTCAGAGAGGTGGGAAAGGGCAAAGCTGAGAGCGGTTTCAAACAAGTTGGAAAGGGGTACATTCCACTGGGCTTCAGTACAGACAGGGCAAAGAAGAAAAATGACTTGTCAAATGCCATTCTGTCTTGTATATCAATATACAGAGATACAGAGAGGATGAGGGGAGGGGCTCTTAACTAGACCATTAACAAATGGAAGGAGTGGGTGAACGGTTAACAGACAACAAATAAACTATGACTACCACTTCATTTAAACGATATTTTCTTTCTACGGTAACCTAGCAACTCCTGTCTCGATTACATATCAGAAATCTAAATTTGAAAAACAAATGGAAAATAAAAGTATTTCCAATTGTGTGTGTTTGTGATCTGAGGCAAATATCAGGTTCACAGAAGGGCCCGCTGTCATTTTTTGGACAGACACTCCTGTTTTCCAAAGAACCTTTCCAAAATTAGGACATGGTCTTTCAGCAGGACTCATCTGGTGGAAATGGACTCGGGAAGGTGAGGCCCCAAGAGGGGCTGGTCTGACGAAAGACACCACCTGGAAACCTTCACCCGGCATCCCATATTATTTTGCAGATAAAGAGTCCTCCACTCAGAAATTGGCACCTTTGCAAAGTGATTAGGCAACGAAAGTACTTTTAAACTAACACTGGTCATGGCTGATATATATAAACTACTGCACACCTCAACCATTACAACATGAGAGAGGGGCATTATTTTTTCTTGCTGCTTCCAAAGGTTAAGTGAAGAGAGGGAGTCCAGCTTTTATCATTATTCTCTATTTCTTCAATGAAGTCACACTCCACACTTACTCTAACTCTTCCAAGCTCCAGTGGCTTCTTCTTTTCTTTTCTTTTCTTTTTTTTTCTTTTTTTTTTTTAACGGGGCTGTGAAACACAATGGAAAACGCACCCCAGCTGTCTTTCATTACTGGCTCCGAACTAAATTATTTATACGCCTGCTTACTGGAACTATGGAGAGATAGAAGGGAAAGGGGGCTGGATTCAGTTTACTCCTGCAGATTTGCGTAAGCATCCTCTTAAGGGGCGGCTGACATGAAATGACGAACCTGAGCAAAGATACGAGACACGAGACCGAGTGCTGCTGAGGTTCATTCAAGTACTCCTGGTTGAGGATGTGTATGTAAGAGGGAGAAAAAAAAATCAAAGCCAGTGACTAAGCTTTACTTAAATCAGTATGTAAATACTCCACAATTCAATTTCTACGTGGCTTTTCATTAAAGTGGGTAATACGAGGGTGACCTCTGTTTAGTAAGCAAGATATAAACGGACAGAATGGTCGCCTCCTCCTTGACAGCCCTGTTAAGATAAAGGTTTCACTATGGGGGGAGAGCAGACCTGTAATTAGACACACTCAGGATTCCCGTTGCTATGTAAACATCCCAACCACTCTGCCTAACAGCACACTGCCTCTGTGCTGCGCTGTTCCAGCTCCACTCATGAATCACAGGGCAACATCTGCTTTAGCGTGCTGGAAGGGACTCTGTTGGTTTGGCACACTGTACGTGTGTGGAGTGTGTCGATTTGGACCAGACGACCCACGCCTGCGTCGGCCTCTCTCCTCCCCCTGGCTATCCCACCTCTCAGATTACAGTGGTTGCACAATGCATTTTGGCAGTCCCCCTCTTGCTGGCCTAAAGAACACATTTTGGATATAGAGACAAACCTTTTGCTCGTCTGTGGGGGTGGGGGGGAGGCCATGAAAACCACTTTTGGCATCGTAGCGACTCTTGTCTGCCAAGAGTATACAAAATTGCAGACAGAGAGAGAGTTTACTTGACTGTAAAGGCATTCATTTAGTCCTTAAGTCGAACATATGGCCTGCGCACAACTGAATTCCTTTTTCCAGTTATTGTTTTGTTTCACAATCCCAGTGTAAATGTACATACTTCCGCAATGAATAGCTGAGGACAGATTTGCTCTAATTGCTTCGTCATTCGTCGAGCTGCCCCATACGTGAAACCAGGAAAGGCCATAAGAGGAGGCGAAAGTACTGCTGCACTCAATAATACTGGTGTATTTTTCAGCGAGCGATGCCCGGCGTTGTGCCTCCAGGATAACCAGCATCCTGCCGGAGCTTTTTCTGGCAAGTGCCTCAAATTAATATCTTGGCAGGGCTCCTACAAGACTCTATTTCACTGCAAAACCCAAAGTCAGCCCAAAGTTCCACTATATATCCTTCATTAAATAACTATTTTGGCAAGTTGAGGAGACACAACCACAAAATAGTAGTAGGGATATGGAGAAAAAAAGGTTATAAACACCAAAATGCAGAGTGAAGCAGCAGAGCACAGAGTTGAAATATGGACGTCAAGGTGCTCTCAGTCTGACTTTTAAGAGTTATGGGAGGCCCAGATCTTGGGTTGCGTTACACTGAGAGAAGACTCATTGCAGACTAATCTAAACATTACGTAAGAGCTCTCCTGACAAGTTAAGAGGGCAGATGTGACTGTTTACACAGATGCTGTGTGATGAGAGAAATAGACAGAAAAAGGGAGAGGTGGAAGATAGGCAGCAGTGGTGGTGTATAAAAAAATGGTTCAACAATGACAGTTGGTAAATAAGTTCATTTGGACAAAAGTACACAAAAGTCTTATGGTGTTGGGTATTTCATAAAGAATGTGTTGAATTGACTGCATTTTACCTGTTCAGAAATAAACTCTTTGGATAAGTCAAGAGCATCTGAAGATCTGTCCATAAATCATTGGCTGCCAATGCACTTTGGAGGAAAGGGCATTCGGTTGTCTAACTGTAAATATCTGTCCCTTGTGACACAGTACAACAATGCCTCGTGCCGTATGAGGAAGAATTTAGAGGAAAACTTGATACGTGACTTCATTGTGTTGGAGATCCTGGCATTGTGGGAGAAATTATGTTTGCTCTACCCACAGCACATACTGACTACGCTGCTATTGTTTTAGTAAAAGTCAGCTCTCTGGAGTACGGTTCCAGTCTCCAGAGAATGGAGAAGAACTTTTGAAATAATAACCTATGGCGGCAATCAGGCTGAAAGCATGAAAAACATGAACCGCACTTTTTCTGCTGTGCTAGTTATGTAGCACGCCTCCTACTGGGTAATCATTCCTGGGCTACCACAGAAAAACAATACGGGATGTTGCAGATTACAGCTGGAGTGGGTTCAAATCCAAAGTTGTGCGTTGTAAAACCAGTCTCTGTAAACACAACATAGAACAATGTGAAAAAGAGAAGAGGAATGTATGACAGATTCTCAGAGAGGGTCGTACCAGATTCAAGCCAGCTTGACATATTTGACATCAAACTGTGGGGGTAAGTGTCAGGCTCAGGTCAGTAAGTTCAACATTTTGGTCAAGTCACCCAGGAATAAAAAACACTGTTGAATTTTGAAGCCATGGACATTACAATAGTGACAGTTCCCCTACATGTACATAGTAACCAACTCCATAACTTCAGACTCCATTCACTTTCAGTCAGTACGAATATGACTATCTAACAACTTCTCACCAGCACAAAAAAAAAACTACAAAATAATTACTTTTACTGACTATGCCATTGTCGCAGGCTGTTATATTTCGTATCAATATATTCAACAGGTGCTAACCCAGAGCAGTTGCCAAAACTTTGGTGTGGACTGAAATGTCACAACAGCCATTGAGGGGATTAAAATGAAATTTGACAGAGACATTACTGATCCCCAGGGGGTGAACCCTAATGATAGCAATTAACTTTTCCTCCTACGCTATAATGAGATTGACATTTATGGTTTTGAGTATGTGTCCAAAACTGTTTGATGAACATCTAAACTTTGGCAGACGGTTTGGACTCGACCCCTTGTTGGTTTATTAACCTTTCTGGGGCGACAGACAGGCCAAAGTCGCTGTATCCAGTGAAATTTCTCTACATCAGTAAATTGACCAGGAGTAATTTCATACTGACATTTGTGGTTCCACATGGATGTAATCTAATGACTTTGGTTGTCCCCTTGACATTTCCATGTAGGTTCATGGTTGAAGGTAAAAATTTGTCATGAAGTCTGGTGCCAACGTTCCTGTTCACCTAAAGATGAACTGTTGTAATGTTTTTCCTCTAGGGATATTCTGATCAATCTCAGTAGTTTTACTTTGTTTTTTTGTATTATAACCAGCAACGGGAGTGTTATGCTGCAACAAGGAGGAGAGCCTTTGTGGGGAGCTGGGAGGCAGGTGCTAGCTGCTACCGCTAGCAGAAGTTAGCATCGAGCTAGCGACAGATAGCATCTGCCGCTAGCACTTGCTAGCATCCGGGTCAGCTAGCAGGCTACAAGCCCTCCTACTCATGCTGCACGGAGCTTCACCTGCTCTGTCATTGGCTGGAGAGAAAACGCTGACTCTCCACCCAGAAGCATTGTTTTTTGTGAGTTGATATGAATGTAAATGATTGTGTTAGATGGGCATATGATATCGCATCATATCGATCGCAGGCTTGTGAATTGCATTGAATCGAAATCGTATCGTGACAAACTTTGTGATATCGGCAAACATCATATCGTCATCCAAACAAATTGATATAATATCAAATCATGATAAAGCAAATGATTTACACCAGCGGTCCCCCAACCCCCGGGCCCCGGGCCGGTACAAGTCCATGGGTCGTTTGGTACCGGGACGCACAGAAAGAATAAATAACTTACATTATTTCTGTTTTATTTATTATCCGAGTCTGAACAATGTTTTATTTTAAAAAATGACCGAATTCTCTCCGTTGCATGCGTCTATGACTCACTCTTGACGCATGTCAAGATGCTTGTCTCGTGGTCCGTGGTGCAAAAAAGGTTGGGGACCGCTGATTTACACCCCTACTATTTATATTTGTTCATTTATATTTTCATTTAGTGCTTATCACCAAATGTTTGCATGCTACATGATAAACATCAGCATGCCAGTGTTGTCGCTGTGGTTACATTAGTGCGCAGGTGTTGGCATACATCTGACACGAATGTACATGCAGTTTCACACTGCCACTCACAGAGGATGTGAGTAGGAGTTTGCAAAGACCTACAACTCTAGATTCAATAGATCAACAGTAATATGCATTTTCATGAGAATATTTTATAGTAAATGACTCATTTTCTCATCATTACACAGTGCCTTACACACAGGTGATCTAAAAAAAATGCATGCTGCATTCAGAGACAATGAAAGCAACCTAAAGACCACAGAGCTGACTGTAAGTGGTTAAGTGTCTCAGATAGAAATTTCAGCATTAACGCAGTTGTTCATGTTGACATGGACTATAAAAGGTCACAAGCAACATGCACTTTCTTTTAAGTGAGAGGTGGAGCATTGTATTTCTCGTCACTGAGATAAGGTCCATAGGGTGAGCTGAGGCAGTATGTGACGTCACCCAGAGCCTTATGTGAATTGATATGATACAGTGATGCACGCATTCATTTTCTGCACTCACCTCTGTAGCTGTTTGCTAGGTGATCCTCCCTCTCTCTGTCTTGAGTTTAACGGCTGTAAATTATTGAGTGTTTGGCGGTATGTGAGTATCATCCCAATCAATCTGACAGATATGCACAGGCCTACTGAGTCTTTGTGTTCTGAGATTGAACCTGTCAGCAATTTCTTAAAGGTAAATCCCCCTTACTCACAGCTCTGACAAGCACTGTCTAGAAAAGGCATGCTGGGAAAAAGAGTGGAAAATCCCTGCGTATGGGCTCAGCACTGCAAGACTTAGTGCTTAGTCAGTGTCATTTGAATGGGTACGATATTGTCTCAAAACTGACAACTTCAACAGCATTATTTTTAGATACACACACGGAGTGAGTAAAACTTACCTGCAGATGCCAGGCAACATATTGCAAGAAGCAGCACAGGAATAGGGGATCTGTGAGGCATTTTGTTATTATCCTGCAGCTTCCAGTGTGAGGAAGGTAAAGGTGAACAGGCCTTTCTCCTGCTTTCCACAAGGATTTCCCTCTCTGTGAAGCGGCCTACAGGAAGTCAGCTTCCAGCTCCAGCTGCAAAGTGAACAAAAGTACAGAAAGTCAACCAGAAGAAGTATGTTATGTTTGAGCATGAGCAAACAGCAGGGAACTGGGCTCTGGTTAATATACGCTGTGTGCATGATGAGATGAGACAAGAGCAGGAGCGGTTTAGAGACCAGGGGATTAATCCGGGAGGGTTAATTGGGGGTCATTTATGCTTCAAAGGACCATGGCGCACACACCTTTCCAGTGCCCACAGCTGATCAGAGTGTGGTATGGATGACTGACTTGCTGGTGCGAAACACTTAGGAACGTGCCACAGGTTATTAACACACTTTAACTGAGAGCGTCAGGAAGCATTGGATGCTCCGGTGGGGTCTTGAGTAATCAGCTTAGAATCTCCGAGCTAATCAGCATGTTGCTCCCTGAAGCTTTGATTTTAATGATCTCACCACAAACACTGACAGCTATCACAGCACGGATGGCCACCGCTTTTTACACACACACACACACACACAGAGTTTTATCTTCACAAAAAAA
>OMNW01008347.1:12240-28473 GCA_900303245.1 Selene dorsalis
GATGGACAACAGTGTGATGGTGAGGCTTTTGGCTGTGTTTGTGCAGGAGTGTGCTTTGTTGTTCTTGTGTGTGTGTGTGTGTGTGTGTGTGTGTGTGTGTGTGTGTGTGTGTGTGTGTCTCACTAACACATGTTGGTATGAGGCCAGATGACTGGAAGGAACACTGGTTCATTAAACACATGCAGGGCACTGAGACCACATACACACAGATTGAATATACAGTGGAGAGCATGTTAAATCAAGCACACATCCAGCTTAACACACATCAAGACGTCGCACAAGCTCACACAAATGCCAGAGGAAACACAGACACATGCACCCTCTGAGCCCAGGGTGGTCTAACTGGGCCTCCGCGATTCAGGACAGATTCAGGACACCTTGGGTTCATTAGTCAAACCAAAGTAGGACAGATACCTCTAGAACTTCTCTTCTCTTCTCTTCTCTTCTCTTCTCTTCTCTTCTCTTCTCTTCTCTTCTCTTCTCTTCTCTTCTCTTCTCTTCTCTCCCCCCTAGTCAGGCTCTTCAACCCCTGTTTTATCATGTTCTCTCTTTCTTCTCTTGACCTCCTCCTTTATTCTTCTCCTTCTCCCTCGGTCTGTATGATCTTTTCCCTTCTTTTTTCAAAGTCTCCTTTTCATCTGTTGGAAACATAGGGCCATCTGTAGCGGTTCTAGCCCTCTCTTTGTTCTCTCCATCTCTATCCCCTTCTGATAACTCTTCCTCTCTCTCCATTTCTCACACGCTCACTCACTTTCCTTCTCTCTGTCTGTGTGATACACTTGTGTGGACGCAGATACAAGCTGTGAGTTTGATCTGAGACAATTTGCTGCAACATTAATGAAAGCATAAACTCACATGAATATTGATGAGCTATTCTTTTGGAATCTGCAGATTCCGGATGGCCTGCAGGCAAAATTGTAAGACACATACATGCGCGCACACACACACACACACACACTTACACACACACCACAGACAGACAAAGATAGAATATTTCACTGACAAATATTGCAAATGAATGAATATTCAGTGACAACATGAAATCTGAAATTGTTAGGGTTTCTCATGTTTTCCCCCTCTGAGCAAGGCATCTTGGCTCCCTTAAACAGACACACACAAACAAACATACATGTGTTTCCTCCACATGTCTGAGAGAAGAAAGTTTGTGATTGGTCATTTGTGACTAAATCTTTGGATAAGTTTCTGTGTCTTGCTAGTGAGTGGTCAACTCATTTCTCATGTTGCCTGTGTATCTGTGTGTGTGTCCATGTGTGGGTGGTTACATCTGAACTGCAGTATGTTAGAAAGTCAGAAAACCTTTGATTCATAATTTCATTCTTGTTTAATTATTCACCCAAATAGTTAGATATTTGGGAATTGCGCATATTGGCTTTCTTGCTTGGAGTTGGATGTGAAGACCAATACCATTTTCATGTCTGTATGCTAAATATGGAGTTAATGCCAGCGGGCGTTTTGCTTCGTATGAGACTGGAAACAGCTAGTTTGGCTCTGTCCAAAGGTAACAAAACCTGCCTCCCAGCACCACAGCAGCTCATCAATTAACACACTTTATCTTGTGTATTCAATCCGAGCACAAACTCAAGTGTGAAAACAACATGTCTATGGTGGTTCTGTGCCACACTGAAATTTTTTGGTAGTAGGGGTAACTCCTTGGAGCCATATCATCACCATGAGGTTGCCTGGCAACCATCAAAGACTGGATTTTTCATGTTGCCTACCTTTTCATCCAACACAGCTAAGCACACAATGTTGAATTGCTCCTTAAATCTGAAGTTTTCTTCTTCCTCCCCGTGTGTGACCACCCTGTTAAACTCTGTCTCTGTCCATGTGGACACGGAAGTCATCCTCCATCATGGATTGCAAAGTCAATCTGGCACTGCTCGCAGGAATAATCAGGCAGAGGGACACTCGCATAATTTATTAGAGAAGTGTGCATGTGTGTCTGATTGTGTGTTTACTGTGTTTGTGTGCATCTCTGAGTGGAGCTGTCAGTATGAGAAATTGTCTTTTGGTGCTAGGGGCAACTTTTGCCTTCACATACCACATTTTCAAAGCTTTTTCTTTTCTTTTTTTTTTTAAACTCCAGGGCAGTCTCATCAAAAATCAAATGTGGGCCTAATTTGTTTTCATGAAAGACAGCAAAACTCAGGCTGTGCCAAGTATAAATGTTTACACACAGTGTGTATTGAATAACTTCATAAACTGAGAGGTGGTCCACCTCAGTTGAAATGCTAGCTGAGATTTTTCTGTTACTTTGACTGTGTCCTCACAGCTTAAATGAACCTTCGAAAATACTGCTTCTCAAACTTTCATAAAGCTTTCTGGCTTTGCTTGATTGTGTATGGACTGTATGTGAATGTGAATTACCGTCTTCGTGTATTCATCCAGTTCCTACAGTTTTCTTTCCTCAGCACTTTTTAGGGATTACAATGAGGAAAATTAATCACAGAATAACCCTTTTCTTTTTATTTCCATCTTTCCATCCTTATCTCCTCATTTTTCTTACATCAGTACTGCTATGAGCATGTGAAACTATTCTTTTTCATGTCCTTTATGTCTTCTCGTTTGTGTTCTTCTGCCTCGCTCCTCATGATCTGTTCTCTGCTGTTTCTCCTCGTGTTTAATACGTTCAAGGCCCTCAGGTACTCTGAGATATGAGACATGACACTTGCTGCTGCGTGCGCCTCCACTAACTGATAAGGCACACAAACCTATTCATGCACACATGTATATTATGTACTCTAACAGTCACATGCAGCACATTCATCATGAATACCAGGATAGATTCACTCCATGGGGACGTGCAGGACAGAGATTTTCTTTCAGTCCTCACACCCTCCTCCTTCCTTGTACAGAGTACGTGTTTACATTTATCCCTGTGAGAGATTCATTATTCAGTTACTTAATCTTATCTGTGTGTGAGAATTTATTTTATATATTACAGAGTGAGTAACTGAGCAATTGCTGGTTTTTCTTTAGCGTCACACCTATTTGTTAAACGCAGTCTTCTGACTGCTTGACTTGTGATTTCTGCTCATGTAAGGTTGAGTTATATTTCTGAATTAGATGTGCCCTGAATTGCTTTGGCAAAGCAGATAACGTTATAAGTCAAAGTTTTACTGTTTTCACATTTGAATGAAGAGAGAACAATTTGTGTTTTCCAGGCACTAAAAAAATTATTCAGCTCTTGTTTTTGCTCAGATTTGTAGTTGCAGCTGCTGCACTCTGAGAGAATCTTTGCAGTGAGGTCGGTTAGACTGTGGCCACCCCAGCTGCTGCGCAATGGGCAGTGATTTAAATACTGCCTTTTAATGTATCTGCCGATAACAAGGCTAAAATGGGACACAGTGCAGAAACAATGACAATACCGATGTAGAATGTAGGCTAATGATCTCTGTGGCTTTTATATGAGAAAAGATTCAATTATTCAGAACAAAAATAGTTCATTAAAACATAATTAGAACAAAATAACTTTTGCAAACTCATTTTCCATGTCCAACCTCATTTAGAAAATGTGTCTCATTTGGAAAAATTATTTCTTTCTGGATTCTTTCCAGGAGCTGTGCACCAACAATTCTGCTCAGTTCATCCTTGTAGAGCATGTATGTATAAGACAAAAAATTTTGCAATGAATTTTTGCATGGTTGCATTTAATCATTTATTCTTCTGATGGTGTGGCTGCAGTCTTGCTTTCTTAAGTGGATCGATATTTGGTTGTGTGTCAGTGTTGGTCTGCTCTGGTTAGTCCGCCACAATATGCCAATCTGTAGCAGTGATGACTCGAGTCTATCTGTGTGCTGTGGTTGTGTTAAGTTCACAGTAATAAAGCCTGCATGTTTTTTTCCCAAAGGTGTTCATTTCATTCCATCTGCACTTAAAGGCACAGTGTGTAACTTATTTGGCTTTTTATTAGCAAAAATCAAATATTGCTTTTATAAATACGTATTTACTGAAGTCTAATCACAGTCGCATACAAATGAAAGCTTTCTCGTAGCTTCGAATGAGTTGTTTACAAATACATAGGTGGCGGTGTACCCAACTGAAGGCTGCCATGTTGCATCGCCATTTTTGAATACTGTAGCCGAAAGGGGACAAACTTGATGAGCGCCGCTCATTTCGTTTAATAAATGGACCGCTCCAGTTCGACTGTAGCCGCTTACGGAGCTAATGGCGCTTACAGACCTAACAGACTTAACGGCGCTAACGGCTTAAAGGAGCAGGTACTCGCCGTTACCAATGCCGGCATTTTCAGCAGTAATGGAGTTTAGAAGACACCATTTTGTCCTCGGAGGCCACCGTCACTTTGCTGACGGGAGGGGTGAGCGCGAGTGAGCGCTGCAATCTAGAATCTGAACAGTAGATGTCACTGTTTCCTTCCCATTTTACAAACTGGACCTTTAAGGGAAGAAAATGCAAGCAAAGAGAAACTGTGAAAACACTTACCTTGTTAATTGAGATGTCGCTCCTAGTTGAGCATCATATGAACCAGCGACAGTTACATATGATGGCTCCACTGTAGGATCACCTGTTAGTTGGTGCTCTGACATTTCTATTTACACAGGTAATGTGATGGCCTGCCCAAATAATGCACATGCACTATCAGTGCCTTTTTTTTAAATTTCATGTTCAATATTAACCCAAGCAGGAAAATGTTTGACAAGCATGCACTAATAGACTTAAGATCTGCGTGTAGACTGTGCACAGGTCAGTCAGTAGTTACATTTGTCACTGTATTTCACACAGTATGCCTAGACGATTCCACTTTGTGTAACTGCCATACATCAATAAATGTTTCTACTGGGCATCTTTGCTTTAATGCTTGCACGGTTAAACTGTCAGGATCTTTGTTGGGAGAGCTCAGCACTGTAGGATGAATGAATATCAGGCTTTCATCAAAAATACAGTTCAATTCAAAGATGAAAAATGTACTAATTTCTCATATGGGCAATGAAGTTAGAATTCTTGAAAGCCAGGACTATTTCGAGTCTTTGAGTAAAACACTGAAAGACTTTCACTCATGATTTCATCATTAGTTTCTCTCTCACAACAGTTATGATCTTTCCAATAGTGATACTCTGCATTTTATTTGCTAAAGGTTTTCTGACCTGATCTGTTTCTGCTGCCACTCAGTTATAATGGAGATAGATACAATTTCATAATTGGCTAACACAGAGTGGAAAAAAAAATATTTATAACATTCAATAGCAACATGTCTTACTGAAATGTCCCTCTAATTGGATATCCACTGACCTCACTGTGAATGGTTTTAATTCAGACTATTTTCTAGGAGAGAAATGGCCCCTATAAAAACTGTCGCTGTCGCTGTCGTCTGTATTTATTGCCTCCACAAATACTCACTTGTCTTGCGGTAGTTGACTAAATGAGGCCAAATGGGGTTTGTTCTTGCAAATCAAGGTGCAGGTCCATTCTTTTGCACAAGCCCAAACCGTGAGCCCACAGGACGAGCTCATTTAGCTGTGACAAATAGGTACTTGGTAATTTCATGACCCAAGGTGCTGATGCAGCAGAGGCGTAGCGGGGGTGTGGCCATGAAATGGGTTTAAATAGGAAGAATTAATTGTAGGTGTGTTAAGAGTGGACAACAGCTATAGCCAATCAAAATCTTCTTTCTAATCTTATTTTCTTTAAAGGAATTGTGTCATGGAACAGTAACTGAATCAATGCCAACTTCAACCAGGAGGAAGTGTTTTGTCCGGAAGGTCACAGAGAGAACGCAAGAAACTGTGCTACTGCAAGGTCACAACTCGGCACAATTAACTTTTAGCTCTCCTGTTTAGTGATTCAATTACTCAGCAACTCTGATAACTGCTTCCAAAGTGTCTGTTCACTGAACACTACAACACTGCCAGGAAAGCAAATTATTCCTGCTGTTTAGCCCACAAAGAAAGAGGAATAGGAAACATTATTCTCTACAGTCACTTATTTTATAATTTTTCGTAATGTCACCATAGCTCCATGTTGATCCACCAGAGTAAGTGATGTTAATAATTCTGTATCACAGGAGAACTTAACACCTCTCTCGTCTTGTATCTGCCCTGTCGAGTGAAGTGTAGGTGCAGCAGGGCAGTCGCTTGTTTTCAGTATGATGACACAGGTGTCAGCTGCAACATTATCATCAGGCCTCCCAGACATCTGATGGAAATATCATCTTATTTCTGTTCCTTCCTTCGACTTTACTACTCTTCTCCTCTGCTTTCCTCTTCATACTTCATTTTTCAAATCTCTCCTCTTCTCTCTCACCTCCACCTTTAGATTTCCTGTATTGTTTCAGCTCTCCTGGGCTGTCACACAGAACAAGATGAGAACCCGGGAAAGCAGCTTATCAGCTGCGCCAACTGACAAGAGGGTAGTCGTGTGTGTGCGTTTGTGTAAGTGAGACTGTATGTGTTGGTAATAAGGCTGGGTGCTTTTTGGGTGTGTACTTGCCGCAGTGTGAGCACATAACTTCATGAGTGTGTATGAGTATTTGTAATCAGGTGGGGGCAGCTCTGATATATACAGCGAGCTTTGGCTTCCATCAACTCCCTCTGTGCTCACCACTGTGTTACAAGCCCCACTGTTCTCTCACACACATGGACATACACAAGAACTGGGCGCACGGCCATATGTAAATGTACACATCTGTGTGAAGATGTGTACACAGGCACCAAGGCACCTGCTGCGGTTCCTGAGGCCTCCCACATGAGATATATCAGAGATGTATCACTCTGACAGTCCTTACCACATTGTCATGACAACGGCCTTCATTGTTTTTCTTACTGTCAGTCTGTCAATCTATTCTACCAAATTCAAGCTGTCAAGCCCCTCTACTTGTTTAAGTATTACTTATTAATGCTTTTCCACATTCACTCCACATGCAACACAATCTTGTTTATCACACAAAAAAATATAATGTTGCACAGAATAAAAATAAAACACAAGTTCAGTATTGTTTCGCTCACACAAACATCTCTCTAAAATTAAAAGAAGTACAAGTCTGAACATTTATTAACAAATATGTGCTCCTTTTGTTTACATGGGACTATCATAGCAGTTGTTCTGCACTTTTAGGGAAATGGGGAATAGAAATAATATATTTTTTGTTAAACCGCAACCTTACAAAGTAGTTGATTGGGTTGAAGGACAAAACTTTAGGTGTGGTTTATGCAAGATGTATGTGAATAAGAAAATCCAAAAAAAAGTTTTGCTTGCTTTTGAAGCATTGTCAAGTGTCAAGTGTCCCTGGGAAATTACATAAGTAAAAAAGAGTTTTGGAAGAGTTGGACTTGTCTTTGTGACTGTTTCAAGAAGTTCAGAGAGGATGTACTTTAAATATTTGAGCCAGACGATATTTTGAGAGTATAAACTTGCAGCCCTTGAGATGCCTCTCATGTGGAACTGGAAGGATAATGTTCAGATGGTCACAGTGAGTTTAAATAGAATATGTTTAGATTTTGCCATCATAGTTCAACAGGGAGCCAAAACAAGACACGATCATGACCATAGACATGGGACAGCTAGAGTCAAAACATTTAGAGAGAGGTGCAGTAAACTCTTTGGGTGTCAGTCATTAATATGCATGCGCGCTGGCAAATGAAGGGTTACAGTGGAAGCCGTGGGCATGGAGTGGGAAGGTACAGCTTTCACTCCCCCAGAGTCTGGAGGGTGAGACCAATGGAAAAAGGAGAAGCCAAAAGTGGAAGCCTGATTAGAGTGGAATAATCCCAGGTCTACTGCCAGGTCTCAGTTAGAAAGAGAAGGTCAAGCCAAGGGAATGGACACTGACAAAAGTCCAACTCTAGGTGTGGCCCAGCTTCATCATTATGAGGATAACCCATGGTAAAGTAATGTTGTCAACAGATTTCGAGGACTAGGAAGACGTTGCAGCGGGTAATTCAGACAACACTGAAAACATTTCTTAAACTGTAATATGGGAGGGAGACTGTAAATTCACTCAAATGAAGCAACACATTGTAATCCAGGGATAGTAGAGATTAATGTTGAGCATAAATCACACCTTCTGAAGTAATTAGACAGCACCAGCAGTGATCATGTTTACACCTGGGGGAGCTGCCAAGTGTGGTAATCAGTCCAGTTACAGATGAAGTGTACAGGAGGGGGCAGTTAGCTCTCTGTGCTAGCGGGGAGCTAGCACATAAAGGTGGACACAGAGTTGTTTGTGACAGAACTTTTATTAACTCAACACACAGGGTCAGATGCAATGTAGGTTACACCTGGACTGGATGCTAGTCTACTCCACAGTTAACACATGTTGACAGGGAAACACATTCTCACGTACAGTGCATGTGTTTGGGTAAGATATCAGTGTGACAAAATGAGCATGGCAGCATTCTAAGAAAATTTAACTTTAACATCTTCTCACAGAAACACTTAGTAGTGCCGGTTCAATTGGGATGTGTGTAGATCTCATTTGATTAAGTGAGAATTTAATCGTAGATATATATTTTTAATGTCTGGCTATTCATGAGAATAATAAAAAGGAAATGATACAGTACTGTTCTGAAATAAAATGATATTTTAAGTAGACATTTATCAAAGATATAAGCATAGATATGGAGGTGTTTGTCCATTTTTGTTGGTTTTCTTAAATGCAAAGGTGAATATTTGATTGTACTGAGCAGATTTTATGTTCAGGGTGACATGGATACATGACTGTTGGATAATGAGTTTTGGATAATTGCGTTTTTATGACTTAAATTGGGCCTTAAATCAGGCAACCAATCCCACTGAGCCAAAATGAGCAGTAGCTCATGACAAGCATGTAATTCCCAGCCATCATTATGAAAAAAATAATGTTATGCCAGTGCTTTAAAGAAAACCTTCAAGTCACCACATGCTTTAGATTTATACCTACAGAGATGTTGGAGCACTGTATATGCAATTTACATCTGCTGAGTTCAGTGGAGGTTATGGTAAAGTCAATGTTTGATAGGTAGACAGGATAAAATGTACTCCATGGTTAATGTTTAAACAGGGTTTCATCAGGAAATGAAGACTGTTCTGTCTTTGGACACTAATGCAAGCCTTGAAATTGATGGCCTTTGTGCACGTGTTCCTCCAGCAGCAGCTATTGTGTCCCTGCCTCTCCACCATGTAGCTTTTCATCAAAGCGACTTTCTCTCCCCTCCCTTATGTTGGTCTTACATTCACTGTTTTTCTCTTCCTATTTTTTCTCTTATTCTTGTCTCTAGTTTTCTAATTATCACTCTCTTTGATCTGTTGTTACTTTGGATCTGTGCTGTCACCTTTTACTCTCACTTTGTCCATTGTTGTTGCTCACGTTCATCTGACTATCTACCCTCTTGCGATGCTCTCCTCCTGTCTCTTTCTTTATTGTTTCACCTCGCTATTACCTGTGTCATCCCCTCCTCTTACTTTTTTGACCTGTTCTTTCCCCTTCATGTTTTTTTTTATCCTATCACTGTCCTCTATCCCAATTTCATTCACTGTTGCCTCCTCATAGGTCTTTGTCCTCTTTTTTCCTTCTACTTTTCCCCTTCCTCCTTTATTCTACCTAACCCTCTACACCCCAAACCTCTCACCATCCCTTCTCATCCCCTTACACCATCTTTATTCTTTCATTCGCCTTTTTCTTCTTTTTGGTTGTGGTTCTGGGCTGTGTTCACCAAGCATATTGGCACAGGCTGGTGGTCGATGAGTTTCACCATGATTACACACATGCACACACAGACCCATGCGCATGTGCATGCACACACAGACCTGTTGGGGATGGTGGTTGATGAGCAATGCCAGGCTCTCAGCATCCATGCCCATCAGAGCTGCTCAAGAAACCTCATTAGACCTCCTGGCCACAGCATGGCACTGGCTTCAATACTTGCCAGCCTGCCTTTTTCACTGTGGGAAGAATTTGAAATCCCGGGGCTATACACTTCTCAACATCGACAATCATAAGTAGTGACTTTGAATCGCTGATGAGAAGTTCAGCAACTGCGGCCTCCAGAGGCGAACTCACTGGATGCCTCCAAAACCAAAGTGAACCACGGCGCTATCACTTCCTGCAGCTACGATCCAGTGGAAGGTATATCTTGCTGTTGCTAGGGAACATGTCACCAGCTGTCAGTCAGGTGCAGGTCTGTGAGATACATGCAGTAACTCAACAGCAGCTGAATCCAGGCAATCAATAAAAGTAGTAACAAATAAATCAAAAGTGTTGCCGACACTTTTATGCCTCTAGCCCATTCATGAAAAGAAAATGTCAGGCTCATACTCAAAGACATTTTGGTTGTCTTCAAAGGAACAGTGGTTACTAACTGCTCAGAAAGTCACTAGAAGTCATTAAAGGACATTGTGGACTAATTTGCATTATGATTATACAGTATTTGCCACACTGGTCCTGCTCTCCCCAGGTGCTTAGAAGAGGATGGGGCTACACTGTGTATATGAAGTGCTTTGAATGTGAATGTGAATACTTTAGATGGGACAAGAAGAACCCAATACCAGCACAGCGGTTTCTTTTCAGTATGACAAAGTGAGATCTGGAACTCGATCATGGCATCAAATTAGCAACAATGGTCTATGTGTCCCTCGGGTATTCCCCTGGTTTGAGAAGAGTCTTCATGCAGTTCCCGTGTGTGTATATGAACATGTGATGGTTCATTTGCCACCTTTAGTGGTAAGGTTTACATTTTTTTCCTCAAGGCTATTGCTGTAAATAAGTTTGTTTTCTCTTACCAATTTCTTTGTAGTGAAAAAGGCAAGAGATGACTCAGACACTCTAATATATTCAGGCACTCAGCCACATTGATATGCAGTAGAGTTGCCCTGTCTGGGATATTGTAAGTCTAAATATTTATCGAGTTACAGACACACACAACCCTCTTTAATACTTGTGGGTTGCAGTAGGTTACTGTGTTGGCTGCTGCTGCTCAATGTAACAACAGCCTAATATAGATAATTTTCCAGTAGTTCAGTGACAGGATTGAAGATTGGTAGCCCTGTGAGCCGATTAGCTGTGCAGTGCATCACATTAGTGCCCTGCCTCGCAGTGCGTGTGCCTCCAGCAGGAAGGTCCAGGATGTGACACCCAGCCAGCTGGTTGGCATTTTGCTGCAGTGTGGGCTGGATTGACAGCTAGAGCGACATAAGCTCAACTTTTGTCTTCTCTTATTCTCCATCTTTCTTCATCATTTCAGGCCCATCCCCACCCCAACTGTCACCACTGAAAAAAAAATGGAAAAAAAAGTCCCCTTCCTCCTCCTTTTTCTCTTCCTCTGTGTGTGGTCTCCAGACTGCAGTAGTGTACCATCAATCCTCTGGCTGTCAGGGCCTATTCAGTCCTGCTTGCCGCTGGCATTCTTAAGTACCAAGTTACATAACGAAGAAAGAGGGAAGAAGGGACAAAATAAAGGGAGGAGGTGAGAGATGAGAATGGGAAGGTCAAGAGGGGGAAAAGAAGGTGAGAGTCAAGGGAAGGATCAGGCTTGGTGACGTTGCTCAAGCTTCAAGCTGTCAGAGCTCTACCTGCCTGCTGTTCAATTCATATACCCCACAGCTGGAAGCATTTATCTCTGGGTGGGCTTAGCACTCAACGAAAGAAAAAAAACCCCAATACAATAAAACACTGATCAAACCTACTAAGTGTTCATAGTAGCTTATAGTTTAGGAGACAACATCCATTTCAACAATTCAACCATGCCTCTGTCTTTGCAGTTCATTCATTCCTTTCAAAATTAAATTTTAGCATCTACTAATTTACTGTAATGCCCAATGTGCTTTTATGTCTCAGTCCAGCTTTTGTGCCCTTTCCCACAATTTCTGCCAGTCTGTTAATGTACATCATTAATTCTGACCTCTGATGTTGTGTACTTGTTTTGTCCTCTGCTCTCGTGTTCTTACTTTGGTGGAATTACTGTCCTGGTTTATAGGAGATTTACTACTACTGTATTTGCACATTTTAATGTGCTTCCCTGCACCATATAAGTTCAGTTTCACATAAAATATCAGGGAGACAGGTGAGGTGTGAAGTGAGACAGCAGTTAGAAACTGGGAGAGTTGTATAGGGAAATGCAGAGGCAGGGAGGAGAGGGGAGAGAGAGATTGAAGACTACAACAAAGAAGGGATGAAGAGAGGAAGGGAAAAGCAAGGAAGCTGCTACAGGCTGTACGAGAATCTGACTTCCTAAGGGGATTGTATATTGATGAAAACCAGCAAGTTCAAAGTAAAGGTATGCTATGGCCTTGAGACACCAGGCCCAGGCTGCAGTTTCACCCCTCGTTTGATTGTTTGTTGTCGATTTACCCAGCAAAGTGCCTGTTGTTGATACGGGAGACTCTGCTGTACTCACCTTGTCTGTGAATATTCAATGATGCTTTCTGGGCAACAGCAGAGGAAATGATATTAAGAGCTTTGTGGGATTTCATAGTATGGACGCCATGTTTCTCCACCTGTTTTGGCCCATTAAAAACTAATGAAAACCGTTGTATAGCACTGATGATGTACTGCCTACTGCCTCAGCACTCAGAAGGGATTGTTTGACTTATGAGTTCTGATACAACAACAGCGTCGCTGATTATGATTAAAGAGACGAGATCAAATTTACACTTGCTGGGTTTTTTTTTACACCTTGACAACTTTCTGTCACACTTGGAATAATTAAGCAAACAAATATGAATGAGACTGTCTGTTGAGATAACGGCAGACAGGATGAGGTAGGACAGTTTGGGTTCACACAGCATCAAGGCTGTAAAATGTATTTGGTTCTCATCTAAATAGGATTTAGAGTACCATCCGCGTGGGTGTGCTGTACTGTTATTGTATCTGTGCTGAACACCCCAGCGTTTCACACTTTCAAAGAACCACAGGATTACTTTGTTCACACACAGCGTATGTGGGTGTCACAGAATATAAAGAATTCACATTTACAAACTTTTACCTCTCTAATCTCACTCTGAAGACTTGAAAACTTTTTGGGTCCAATGCATTTCAGCCCCATGGCCTTCATTAGAATTAGGTGCGTAGGAGCAGGAATACAGAACCATGGTGTGTGACGGATGGCAGTGATAGTTTGAGTGCTTTGTTTACATTAGGCAGGTGTTACACCTAGCTATAGTCTGTGTTGTTTCCTATAATTACTTGGCTGTAGTTTGTGTGAGGAGAACAAAAGTCACAACATAAATCTCTTGACCCTTCTCTTTTATGAAAATGACTAAGACAGGCAAATGCTGTATAGGGATGTTTTAGTGTTTTAAAGAGCTCTTTTATGCAAACTTGGCCATTACCACATTGCTTTGTTCTTCACTGCCCAATAAAAAGTAAGGCTGCAGGAAAGGATCCCCTTAAATCACTCTGATTTACCCAGGTCCACGTGAATGTCTGTGAGTTTGTGTGTGTGTGTTCGTATTTATACGACAGTGTGTAAGAGAGACTCTCCAGAGTGTTTGCACACACAGGCCGTTCTGTCACTGGCAATGAGGCAGCCTGCTTGCCGCAGAGTGTGTACTTGAGAAAGGACACCTGAGTTTGTAAATCAGTCCTGCTCTCCTTTTTTCCAGACTGCATCTCCCTGTCTGGTCTTCTCTTGCTCTCATTTTTCTTTATCTCTGTTTTTAATCACACTTTCACTACTCTCTCATTCATTTACTACTGTGTTCTCACCTATTTTCCATCACTCCTCAGTTTCATTGTGATTGACCTTCTTTTTCTGTCTGCCTTTCTTGTGCACTCACACATACGCCGCCCCAGTTTTACTCCAGTTGCATTTGATTCACTGTATTTGATACATTTTTTTTTTAAATTTCTTTTCCTCTAAACTTGGATCACAAATGTCCCTTTGATACATAGCATATGTCTCTACAACCAACTCTTGCACTGTGCCTGGTAATTATTTCTTTCAAACTTGTCTGCCAATTTGTATCTTGCATTCTCGCTTTACCTTCTGTTGCTTTCTCAAGTATCTGAGAGTGGAGAAACACTACGGACTTTTTTTTTTTTCGTTACATTAGCAATTTAGCCCTAATTAAGCCATCCCACATAAACCTGCACATAGACCACAGTGGATATTCACCACCATGGCAATTCCCTCATGTTTTCTCACAGTGCCCCTATGTAGAGAATTTGGCTGGAATGGAAATTCTCACTCCTCCTAATTAGATCAAGGATTCTGCAAGAAGTCTTGTAGTGTTTATTCACCCATTAGAGCCCATTAGAAAGCAGAGACACACTCCCCGAGCTCTTTAAGTAAGCTGTATAGACGACACGCTGTTTGATGTTTTGGCAGAACGCTGTTGTGCTTGTTTTATTTATTTATTTTTTTGGTGGGTTTTTTTTTTGTGTGTGGGTTTTTTCTACAGTTGGACATGAAAGGACATGGCTGAGCTTTTAAAGTGCAGGCTGATTTGGCTGCAATTCACATTTTTTAAAAGCCATATCAGATGAGCACATCAGAAACAGTTTGCATATGTAACAGTAGGTGGGCAATTACAAGCAACGCATACATGCAGCCAAATTAAGATTTCATTAACAAATGTAATAGTCTTTTGCCGTACACACGCTGTAATGAACGGCTTGATTGTGTTAACCATTAAAGTAAGAAAGTAAATCAGAAATGTTCTATGTCTTTGAAGTAAGATGAGAAAGAAAATCTTTGTAGTTGCAAGTCATGCATATCAGTATCAAGAACAGAAAGGTTCAGAGCAAGCCTCTTCACTTTTTTTTTTCTCAGGACCTTGTTTACTCATCATATTTACCCCACCCAGTAGTCCATACTGCCTCAGATGAAATTAAAGCCCAGTACAGTCACAGCTAAATCCTCATAGAATCCTCTCATACTTTGAAATGCAAAAAAACGCTAGAAATAGCACCTCACAGTAAGATATTAAAAGTCTGGTGGTGTTCAGGGGCTGGAAACCTGCACAAGTCATTGCACCCATGGAATTTTCCAAAAGCATCATATAAGCATATTAGCCCGACTTTCTTTTGTACTGCATGAAGAAAACTTATTAAATATAATTTGTAGTGTAATATGTTCAGACCACATCTGTGTGTGCACTTTAATGCACAACGCAAAACACGAAAAGGGTGTTCTGAAGTGTATCTCACACCTGCCATGGTCCATCATTTGAGGAATGTAAATTGATGCTCACAATGCACATTGGACTTGTTATACAGACAGGCCACTTATGCATCAGAGCTTAAGTTCCTCTTGTCCCATAAGCTCATTTGTAAAACACACTCACTTGCGGTTGCTTTCAGATCCCCCACTTTGTCTCCCCCTCTACTTCTTTAATTTGATTTCAGGTTGATAGTATTATCTCATGAAAAGAAGCTGTTTCATTGAATTAGCTTTTCCATCGTTACACTGTACTTATTTGGTTAGCTGTGTTCTGGCTAATTACATTTCTACCTCTCACACCAAATTTCTGTCAACAGCCTCAACATGGTGATTACATTATGTTCAATACTAATTTTCATGCACAAAGCTCTTGGTAACACGATCGCCATTGCGCACATGAAAGCACGTGGGTTTCTAAATGAATGCATACATGTTCACACAAAGATGCATATTAACACACATGCTATACACATACAATATGTGTGCGTGCACAGCTATACACAGACACATGCTTATGCATATGCAAACCAGAACAAAATACACACCTTTGTGTTGGCAAAGGTCAACTTGGCTTATTCTCTCATGAGGTTAAGTGTCAGATGAGATTGTATTATTTTAGTGAACACTATGCACTTGGTCCCAGTGTAACTTAAGTTTTGTGTGTCTGTGTGTGGTTCAGGTGTTACTGATGTCCTATATCTGTTAACAGTCCCATTTGGGCTCCTTGTCTTCATTAAAAGGACGTAAAGCAACTCCCAATAACTAAACCAATATGGGGAGGCAGGGTAAAGTTCCGTTTTGGTTAAATTTATAGGGAACTGAATGTAAATCAGTGTAATGACTTCTCAAGTCATGGAGACTCGGCTGTGTGTGTGTAGATATGTGTGCATGTGTGTGTGTATAAAGGGGAGCTAGGGGGAGAGAGAGCGAAGGGGGACTGTGATGAGATATGTTGCATAAGGGGGTGCACTGGAGTGTGAAAGAGAACAGGTGGCTCTCGTTTCTGCCACCTAGCTTTATGTGCCATCTTCCATTTTGTGTGTGTGTGTGTGAGTGTGAAAGAGAGTGACATCCAATCACTTTGTGAGTGGGGATTTTGCCTTTACCTTGAGCTCCATAC
>OMNW01008348.1:0-16355 GCA_900303245.1 Selene dorsalis
CCCGCGCCCTCCTCCTCCTCCCTCCCGCTCCTTCCTGTTTTGGAGATGGTGCTGGCAGGAAAGAGAGGGCCTCTCGTGATACAGGCGCTGCTGTTTATCTGACGTAAACTGTCTGGGCCGCACTGGGCAGCTCTAGTTCTTACAAGGGGCTGAGTTCAGGATGTTTAGAAGGAGACAAATGGCTCATGATAGAGCTTCTGCCAGCTGGGGATGTGAGAGGGTTGTCGGTCGTCTAGACTTCCCGCCAAAGGGTTAACAACAGACCCAGTGGGGAAGCTCCCTGCAGAAATGGACAGCTCATCATACTTTATGTAAAAAAGAAGTTCAGTGATAAGTCTAGCCTGCTGCTGTGCCATATACATTTGGGATCAAATTTCTAATTCTGCCTTTTCATTAGAAAAGATTAGTTTCCATTACACCCATTATGTGGTGAGGCCATGGTATAATTTAACAACATAAATTTACAATGGTTGGCCATATCTGGAAAAAGTAATTATAGTCCAGAACTATTTCTGACTTGGGAGGCTGTGTGTAAGAAAAACTCTTCTCCAAAACTGGTCACAAGAAAACTGGTGTGTGTAACGACATCAGATGAAATCAGCCTGGGGTTCTGTGATATGTTACTGATACACTGGCACCAATATCACTGTACATCCTCTCACAGGTGGATCCATCCTTTACCTCAGAGGTTTTAACTCCGAAATGTTCTTGGTTTTAACTTTAGACCAACATCTGACTGATGGTGTGTTCATGTTGGTAAAAGACAAAGTCAGTGTGTGTTGTCTATTCTGGTTTGACTCTAACTTGGGTGAACTATAAAAGCACAATGAGTCACTTTATGTTTCTTGTAAAGCATCGTTGATAAATCCTCATAGACTGTATCATGATATTTTACTGTTTCGCAGTCATAATCTCCCTTGAATTTACATATTTAACATTTTAGAAATTGTCGGTTCCTGCAAATAATAAATGTCGAGATGAAATCCTGTAAAAAGTGGTTTGAATTCTAGGAAAACCTTTAGTAATTTGCACTTCAATATTAACTGACCTGTCCAGACTAATGCTGTAGGAATAATTTATAAAAAACTCAGTGTTGTGTTACAAAAGCTTTTCGAGGCTAGGTTTTGTTTAACTGCCATAAATTATGTGGAAAGCCAGCAGATATCAACCGCAGCACACCTCTCACGTACTCTCAGTAGGGTTCCTTATGTAAAATAAAGAGGGGGGATTATAAAATATGAATGATGGAAACTTGAGGAAAAAAAATATGAGTAGAATTCATGCATCGCTGTCCACTGTCTAGATAATTGTGGGACAAACTGTCAGAGAAGAGAGATCTAGGTGGATGGAGGACATTCCTGGTTGTATTGCATCCTTTTTTGCAATGTATACGTGTGAGAGCATCACAAACAGAAAGAAATATTATTATAAAGGGTTAAGGCTATTTAACACAGTCCGGTGTAAATCACAGGTTTAGACACAGTGACTGTGCGTACAGGGGGACGGGGACATAAAGCCATGCATGAAATTACTTCATTAATCTTCTTCTGATAGGCTGTTCTTGTTTAGGAGGGAACTCTACCTGCTTTAAACAAAGAGCCCACCCTGCCTCTGTAAATTATCCTCTTCATCAGAGGAAGAGACAAATATAAACTGACAAACACACACATGCAAGCACATGCGCGCACATGCACAAATATAAAAGGCTAAATTAACAGGCCACAATTAGCAGGTTTATCAGGTGTCCTGGATAATTCAAACGCAATCAGATGTGTCAATATTTGCAGAGGCTCACAGTCAATGTGCAATCACGACACATCGGTAAGTTTAAAATAACGTGCATGATGCAACATGATCAAGTTAAAACTTCAACTCGATTTCTCACATCTTAAATGTTATTTTAAGCACACAATTCAAACTGCTCCAAAATGAATTGATGTTGCTGAAAACACTATTGCTCTGACTATGTCTGACATAGTCATGGAAATAGCCTCTATCTTTTTACAGGCTCATCTCTACCAGCTGCCACACATTCCCCATAAATAGTGCTGGTAATAAAAAGGCGGGTGGGCCTAACTGATTTATACGGTAGTATCCACCACCACCACACCATTCAGGAATAATTAAACTTTGGGGATATCTCCTGAATTAATGCGTCTCCTTCAGGGGGGCAATCTAAACACACATTTCAGTCTCCACCACGTCTGGTGTCACTGGATGCACTGGGAGGAAGGGAGGGACTCTCCAAGTGGCAGGTTCAACAATCAGCCACTCAATGTGATCATTCGATCACACTTAGTGCTGTGAGGGTGGTCTCATAAGGAGGCATTTTAATGCCTGCGTAGTTTGTGACCAGCAGGCCAAATACACACATAAGCACAAAGTTGTAAAATTTGAATGAAGGGAAGCAAGCAGGAGGGAGGCAGGTGCACACAGGCACAGACACACAGAGACACACTGACAGACTGTCTCTCTCTCTCTCTCTCTCTCTCTCCCCCTTTTAATCTAACAAATCAGTTAACAGCCAGATTTTTTGTAGAGGTGTCAGGGTCTGATGTCTGATCGAGGTTTTACGAGACATGAGGCAAATAAAAGTTTGTCTCTGATGAACATTTTTTTGTCATGAAGCCTGAGCGCTGTTATTCATATTTGCATCAGAAAACACTGATCCCGACTTAAACTTACAAAATGGTCCAGCTTTCAAAAGAAGGCTCAGAAAGACAAAAAGAAATCAGTGTAACAAGTAATAATACAGTGTTTTAATGTGCACTGCTAATCCTTTTATTAAGGAAATTCTGGGACCTTTGCAGGACTAATTATATCTTCACACAACCAAATCTTTATTAATCAGATTTAATTTAAAGACCATGTAGTTCTTATTTCTAGAAAAAGGATTTCAAGCGCATAATTTAGTGTTTGACTCATGTACAAACTTCAAATGAGAGATTTTTTGTTACTCCTGTAATACGAGCCATGCAAATGTGAGATGGGTAAAAGGAAGTCAAATACGCCAATAGAAATCTGTCCAGTGCAGAGAAACTAGGCCTACGACTGCTGGCTTTTTTTCACACCACTATGTTAATGGCTGGTTATTGGTTACATCTACTTCCCTTGGGCAAATCAGGGATGAGCAATAGTAGTTCTCTCTCTGTCTCTCTCTCTCTGACACGCCCACAACGCTGCTAAGTGTGCAAACTGCATCACCCTTTTTAATTTAACAGCGCTCCAAAGTTGATGAAGCCATGTCCTACAGCTTTACTTCAAAACAACTGACTGTACGAGCCTGAGAAATCTGATCACAGCTTTCCAAACAGAATGAAAAAAAAGTGCTTGGTCTAAAAGCTGTAATGAGTGCAAGGCACACCCAGGCCATGCAGAGAAGACTTGGTGAAGCTGTCAGAGGGAATCAGAGCTGCCACAGTGATGGACGGTTTCAATATTGATTTCATAAATAAACAAAGCTAACCATCGATCCTAATGTTATTTTGCATTTCAATTACTGCTCCGAAACATAACCTTCAAACAACTGGCCGTTCAATACCAATAGCCTTCACTGATAAACACCCATATAGTTACCCACCTTACATCACATTTTCTTACCTCTAAGTGTGAATTAGTGGACCTAGAATTTGCTTCAAAGAGGTGGTGGCATTGTTGTGAGTTCGGAAAGATGTGACAGAATTACTAATGGGCACAACTGTATGAAACTTCAGTCAACTTTACTTTCAGTGCTGTGAGTGTGATGTCTTCTTGTATCTAATCTACAGCTCTACTGCAGTTTACAGTATTTTGTCAAGAGCATTACTGTGTTAACAGCTCTTTTCTTGACTCAGTTATTTTTCTCAACTTCTGTGTTCTATGGTATGTGTGTGTATGCGCGTATGTGCATGAATGCATGTGTGTGTAAATGAAGAGGAGCCCTTCAATGTGGAGCAACAGGAAGAAGTGCTGACGCACCGTGTCAGTGATAGCACTCTGCTGCCACAAGGGCATGAGAGCCCACGTAGGCTAGCATTATCCTTCTAGACTAATGGACCTGGTTATTTTTAAACAGATTCTCACACTGCGGTGGAGGTGTCCAAGGTTACCATGGACGAGAAATCAGGAGGGACGCATGTGGTGACGGCTCGTGGTTTCTGCGCGGCTGGATGTTGTGAAATAGCCAAAGAGGCATGGTAGCTAATCACTGAGAGGTGTAAATGCCAAACATCAGATAGAGCCTCAAGAGACACTATGTTACAATAACAGGAAAATCCACCAAAACAGGCCAATAATATAAAAATACAATTTCCATAATTAAATCTATGCACTGTCGGTTATTATTAAAAGAAAAAAGTTAATAGTAATACAATATAACTTTTTTTTACTGGATCCCAGATTAGTATCTAAATAAAGAATAATCCACATTATAAAACAACATGTGTGGATATGAGATGCTTTTCTATTCTTGATTCCCAATTAATTAGCCAGGGAATAATTCACCCAAGGGTGGGATTTAATGTGGCAGCTCAGCTAAAAGACAGCCTAAGTGCTAACAAGAATGAACCTGAATACCTCTGGAGCTACAGAATAGTGAACATCCAAAGAGTGTCAATATACTCTGCATCCCCATTTGGCCTGGAGAGGGACAACATGCTCCACCCTCCCCCCTCTCAGCCTGAGCTGAGTGACATATTTACAGTGAAAGTAATGATACTAGATACCAGAAATGAGAGGGCTCCAGCGTGGCCAGTGGACTCAGGAATCTCTCTAATGAATTGGACAACAAAGCCCTGTTGGTACAAGGAAGAGGTATTTAGAATTGGGTGACAAATTTAATTTAAAAACATCAGGTTCTCTTTAAAAAGGCACACATCCCAACGCCTCCTAAAAGCTCTCGGAAATGAGGACTGGGACAGGTGGGCTGGCTGGTCATCTGGGCTGGACACTGCAGCTACAGAGGCCAGCAGCCTCTGCCTCGTAACGGGTTGGCCATTCTCGGTCAGGAGCCTCTTCTGGTAATGTATTCTGAAACCAAATTACCGTAAGCTGATCCCATCTGGATAGTGCCTGTGCACGGCTGCTTTGGTTACCCACCACTGCCTCTAGCCTGCGATAGCATCTCCATGAAGACAGCAAAAATCTGATTAACCCAATAACAATGAAACACTTGGTCAAAGAGCAAAGAGCTTTTAACTTAAGATACACTAATGCAATTCCCTCGCCTTGTTTTCTGAAACCTAATAAGAATCAAGCGGACGAACTGCTGGAGAGGGGTGTTTGCAGGCTCTAATGCAGCAAGCTGGGAATGAAGTCAAATAAATTGAAATCTAATTCATCATTGTGTGCTAACTTCTTTCTGCTCCTCTAAAAAATACATTAAAAAGCTCTTATTTCATGAGGGGAAATTGGATAGTCTAGTTAGTTTAAAGCAGTGGCTCTGCCAGGGCTTAAGGAAAGCAAGGGTGTTGATGGAACATTTAGAAGAAGAGAGAAGTCACATCTCAATTCACTGCCGCTCAGACTGAGTGTGGGTTTTTTCAAGCAAGCACCGAGGAATTTAAACTGACAGTCTTCAGCCCTGGCTGACTTCTGAGTGGCGCGAACAGCCACTGCAACACAAGATCAACAATAAGCCTGTCAGACTCATACAGCAAATGACTTGTCTCACTGAATGAGCCAAGAGGTTTTTAGCATTTAACAAGTCAAGCAAAACTTAAGGAGAGTTGGAGTGTATTGGGGCACACATAAATGGTAACGAACTGATTTTGAGCAAATACAGTTCCAGTAAAACCAGTAAAAAATTATCGATATTTCGTAGTGACCATGCCCTCACAGATTTAAACACTGCCAGTCTGCACAGATACAAGAGCAGCGTGTCTCTATTCTGAGGATAAAACTCTGCCTCAATCTAATTCCCAGGCAGTGGCGATGCCCTCAGGTCAATCTATAGAGTGTATAATACAACGATTCCACAACAGTGCTGTGCTAATTACATGGAGCACATACAATCCTCATAATCCTCTCAACCAAGCATCACGGCCACATCCAGCCCTCAGTGAGGGGCTGCAAATACCGCTGCACAATTAGCAAAAGAGCCACTGCTCGACCAAAATTAACAGCACACTCAAGCCAATGCTGGAGGGATCCCACAGATAACTGGCTGTTTGCAAGTGGACACGAAATCAGGAAAACACTCGTTTAGTATGAAAATTTCTACACAAGTTGTTATGACAAATTTAGATTAGGAGGTACAAATATATTGTTAGACAAACATTTCATCAAAAAAAGCTATTAGACCTAACACACTGCTTAAACACTTCACACACGTACAGTAAATGACTCAACTTACTAATACATAAGACACCTGTTCACATCTCAGCTTTGAAAGACTAAACGATCTTTTTTCTTCTGTTATTCTAAACGTTGCATGTTTCCAATGTTATGAATACGTGACACAAAAATACAGCATATTAATTAGTATTTCCTTTTATTATTATTTTTACAAATCCCAAATAACTGAAAAAATAAGTGCACTAAACCTATCATAATAATTGCTCTTGCAAAAGAAAAAAAGAAAGAAAGAAAGAAAGAAAGAACAAACACATCACATGTATCTGAATCAACATTGAAACAACACCAATATATTACTTAAGAAATTGACATCTACAAATGTAGGAATTTATTCATTCATATTTGATCAATTAAGTGGCTGGTGAATATCATATGTGTCAAAATAATATGTATTTTTTAATTTCTCAGATTACCTAAAGAGAGACAACATCAACTGAAATTAAAAAATGACTGAAGCAAATCATTTGCAACACAGATGAACATGTCAAAAGTTCAAATAATGTTTCTCCTGGCTGCAGTGAACATGATTCTATATTTGATGGAAACTGCATTTGCAGGGGAATGATACAAAAATGAAAAAGCTGAATGTCTGCTCAAACCTTACAATAACCAGACATTAACATGTTAAATTTACAAAAAGAAAAAATGTGTGGAGAGGTGTGAAAGGCCTGCTTACTAACTAAATATTTGTTGTGTCTTCCAATTTAGAAATATACTACAGTGAAAATACAAGCACACTACAACTTCTCATATCTGACATGTTACTGAAACACCCACTTACTGTTCTTTGTGTAATTTTTTATCAAGGTGTACCTGACAGAAAAGTGAACTTGCATAATCCATCTTGGAAAAATATATATGAAATATATGTCTAAGATATAAATAGGTTCAGAAGTTTTACAAAGTTTTGTTAACAAATTGGTGCAGTAAAGTCATAAACACTGACAGAATTCAGCTCTCCAGTTTTTCACTGAATGATTTTCTCTTGAGGATTTTCATTGCCTGTATTGCTTTAAAATCTAATAAATGTTTTAAACGGAACTGTTTCAATATGCTGAGACTGAAGAACAGGAAGTACATGAAAAGATTGTTTTTGCAAGAACACACAATGTGGTACATGTAAGTACGCAGAGTGTCAATTGAAACAATTTTATACACATTTCTCAACAGCTGAAAAATAAAACTGTCTCAATGCAATGGGGGACGAAAATGTCTTTAAACACCTGACTGGTTTTCTACAAATCACAATCTCTGCATATATATATAGGACTTAATCACTAATATATCATGAATATCTCAAAGGCATATATTAAAATGATCTATACATTGCAACTAATCTTGGAATAAGCCTAATGTTTTACTCTGGATTTTTTATACATTGTAAGATGTGTTGCAGTAAATACATTCAAATTGTCCTAAAAACCTTTTTCCAATAAAACACAAAACAAAAATTGAATATTTCCCTCAACCTAATACAATTTATTTTGAGTCAAAACTAAGGTATCGATGGATTTGCAAAGTTATAATATGGTGTAAGCTCAGACTGTCCCAGTAGCCAGGGGATGTGGAGACAGCAGCTTGCCTCGCGTGCCGCTGGCTGGGACAGACCTGCCAGCTCACTGAGGTTACAGGGTCCTTTTATTTGTCTTTCCCTGGCTGCAAATATTACAGTGTGTAATTTATCCTCTCCAATTCCGTGGATTCATGTTAATCTTATCTGCTTAAAATATTATTCTTATTCTCCCTGGGTGGCCCGATCCAGGAACAAAGCCATCAGCAAACAAGCTTCTAACCCAAGTGGACAGGCACCCAAAATTCTTCAAGTAAAAAAAAAAAACACACTTTGCAGAGGGGGAAGCTAAATCAATCACCCATGCTACAGTATGAATTAAATTTGAAAAGACTGGCATACATGGTGTGTTCACACAATAAATCTACACAAATACACACACACGTACAGTTTCACCTGCCCTGTTGCTCTACACTGTCAGCTCCTATGTCATCTAAAAGCCCTTAAAACAATATTCAGGAGAAAGTGTGTTTAAGAGTGTGAGGAAGTGGGAGACGGTATAAAAAGGGAGAAAAGGAGAAGTACATCACTGCTAAAACAGGAAAAAAGTTCAGTGTCTAGACTAGCAGAGGAAACACAAGTACAGCTACTGTTAAAGGGAGCAGGTGAGGGAAAAAAAAGGATGACGGGAAAAAGAAATGAAAAAGAAAGGGTAGGAAAGAAATAAAACTGCATCACAACAGAGGGGTTAGAAGGACAAGTAAAAGAAGGAAAGAAGGAAACAAGGTGCACCTACTGGTTATGATAGCTGAGAGGGTCTGGAAGACAAAGTTCTGAAATGTCCATCAGTCCAGTTTTAGCATTCCAGGAATGAGAGGAAGAGGAAAGAGAAAACAATTGAGACCCGCTTCTTTCCTAAATGACAGCAGAGCACCCTCAGAGACAACGCTGCCCAACAGCCCCTCCAGCACCGCACCCCCCAGCCTGCACAGGTATGTTGGACTCTGATGGATTGAGTGGGCGCGTGTGTGCGTGAGCATGTGTGTTGTGTATGTGTGTGTTTATGTATATATATATATATATATATATATATATATATGTGTGTGTGTGTGTGGAGGAGAGAGATAAAGAGTGTGTGTCTGAGTGTATGTAAGTGAATGCGTGTGTATGACAGAGGGAGAGTGAGGGAGAGAGAGTGAGAGAGTGAAGGGGGGTGGGACAGACAGACAGAGAGGTAAAGGGGGTGTGAGAGAGCGAGAGAGGGGAGAGAGAGAGAGAGAGAAAGAGAGAGTGAGCGAGAAGCACAGGCAGCAGCGAGATGAGCGCTAAGATGGAGAGAGCATGAGAGCGCGAGCAAGAGGAATGACTCTTTCCATGGTCGGGATAGGGCTCTTTAAGACTCAAGGGCTTGATGAATATGGAACAGCTGCTGTTGGCTGGCTCCGAGGGGCAGGACTTAAAGCGACAGAGGGGCCGGCGGAGCACCGGGGAGGAGGGATCCAAGCGCTCACTCACACACTCCGCTATGCATAACGCACACATGCACGCACACCACACATAGCTCACACACATAGACAAAACAACCTATCACATGAACAAGAGAGATGCAACCAGGAGAACAGTCAACGCACAAAGTTTCCACCTCTGTTAAATAAAGAGCTGGGACACATTTGGAGGCTTAAAACTCAAATTCAGAAATAAAGGCAGAGAATTAATGGAAGGAGGGGGAACTGTCTGAGTCAGAGTCTGTGATGACCATTTATTCAATAATAAGAAAAGCTAAAATGATTGCGTAGAAAATGGAATAAATATTGTATTTAACAAAACCAAATATTCCTGTTCATTTACATTTTTTTTGCTTTTGCAGAGAGACGCACTTTTTTGCAGTTTTTTATATTTTTTGTATTTTTGTGTTAGCACACATTCATTACAATGATTTCAAAGAAGCCTCAAGAAAGCCAGAGCAATTGCACTTCACACAACAGAAAACCTCACCAAGCAGCTGACAATCTCACAACTTCACTCACTGAAGATTTAAAAAAAAAAAAAAAAAACTTCCTTTGAACTACATGGAATTTAAATGATCAAAATGCAGCCTCTGTTCTTATAAACCACATCATAAAGTAAAATCTGACACCAGCCTAAGCCACGCTACAGAAGTTCCTGCGAGCCGTCTAGTACATCTGCAGCACTTAACTTTCAAAAACCAATAGCTTTCAAACCACTAAGGACAGTAAATGTATTTATTGAGCTGTGCCACTAGCTCCATTTGCGGGTGCTACATGTGAGGGACCATTGTGAACCTTTCACCACCTGTGAGAGATGATCTCAAGCCATAACTCATATTCTGGAAGCCCATCAGCCTCTAAAGCAGCGGAAAATCCAGCTCTGTCTTCTCTAACCCCAGCTTTAGAACCGCCTGTGTTTCACTGTTGATCAAGCTCAGTAAGAATGCCGAGAATGCAGATACCATTTCACAGTCAGTGAGGGTCTCCATGTTACTGTATCCCCACATTATAAGAACAGAGCTTACCATGGCATCTTATTGGAGAAATGAGCAGTCCGACAATGGCTGACACTTGGCTGAGTCAAGCAGAAAGAAACAGCAGCTTGAACCACTTCTCAGAAACTCACGAGGTGCCTCGACAACGGTCCTCGGCTACTTCAGTGAAAAAAAAAAATACGAGTGAGTGAGGAGGAGTGGAGGTCTACCAGCAGAGTCATGCAAAAAGGTGTGTTATAGGTCGCTCTGCTGCTCTCCAGCTTTTCTCTGCTGAACAGGAGCAGCATAACCCCCCGGAGAGGAATCTGGTTCCATTCATCGGCTCACGTTTCTATAATCAATGCAAAAACATCACGCAATCCCTATTGATCATCACAGGCCTATTGATGTGCAGCAATAGTGCCTCCACAGTGGCACAGATCACACAGCATCTGGTCTCTTTTTGTGACAAACACAAATGACTAAATAAATGAAAATCCAATTAAGATTGATGCCAACTCAAACACCTGTCAGTTGAATTCCTATGAGAGGAATAAAATCAACTATCAAACAAGGTTCTCACTTATAAACAACACAACATGAAATACGGAACAAAACCATTACAAAAAAAAAATTCACAGGGCACGAACAAGACACAAAGTTAACTGTATGTTGTTATTCATCATTCATCAGACACTAATAAATGAACAGTGCAATACAATGAAAGATTCAGATCTGTGGCTAGTTATTCAAGCTGTCACAGGACAATCCGTCTCTTCGTGGATGCAAAAACCTTTAACCTTAAATTCCTCATTCGGTGACAAATGAGTCAACTCATCCCAGTAGTAGGAACAGCTGATTGTTACAACCAGACAGAGGATCACAAGAGGTGATACTCTCTCATGACTCACTGAATTACCCTGGTATCTAGCCTGTGTACTTTTTTTTCATGTTGATAACTGCTTCCATTTGATATATTACATTTCTGCATATTTTCCTTCGGCCTCCCAAGGCTTTTCGACTGACACCATGCAGACTTTTGTCACGCAGTGTGAGCTATGAAAGCCCTGCTGCTGCTATCGTTGCTTCTTATCAGCTCTGTTATGAAAAAAATCACGCCGTATGACAGCTGATTTGACAGGAAGGGATCTGATACAAATAACGGATAGAGCTGCGCTGGGCAAACACTTCATCACAGGTGGCACGTCAAAGTTACCAGAATAAAAGTCTGTGATGATCTATCTTGTGTAAGATGTAGCTAATTACTTTAATTTTTGCTGCAGTGATTGGGATCATGTTTTTTTATGACATCAAACAAATTTGCATTTATTCCCTCTGTATATGTGCATGACTGTTTACATATATTGAATGTGTAGTGGTGCAATTAGGAAACACTCCATAATAAATTAGCTTGTCAAAAGAATAGAACAGCATTTTAAGTGACTTAAGCAAAGGACAAGTCACTTTAAGTAGGTGTCACCCACAGTGACTTGTATTGTTGTTGTATGTAAGGCTGATTAAAATGACATCTGTTGGTGTCATAACAGAAGAATGACAGCAGTTATAAAGAACTAAAGACACATCATGTCAACCTGAGTATCCCACTTTACATGGAACTGAAATTTAACTAACACTGAAGACAGCTGAGCAACATGAAGCCTGAGCTTTCTGATGGCTTAATGCAGATAATGTTGTTTTAATCAGCTCTTCCTGACATTCTCAGCTAAATGTAACTGTGAGCAGGGTTGGCCTGGGTGAAAGAGCACGAGAGCTCTTAACCTCACATGCTTAAAATGGACTTTAAAATGAAAGAAAGAAAAAAGAATTAGAAAATAAATCTACTTGGTAAATGTTAAACAGATTTGACTCTGAATTTCTCTGATAATAAACAGTCGACACAGGCCTCAGACTCGTTATATTTAACCTTAGTTTTCATGCATAATGGTCAAATCGATAACGTAACTCAGTCACCATTCCCAGAGGAATAAGTAGCCTACAGTGAGCAGGTCCGCGTGCACTGCTCATGCCTCAATTAGAGCTAAACCGCGCGCGCATTGATGTAATTTACAGTACAGCTACAGGTGCGTGTCAGTTAACTTTAAAAACAGGATGAAAAAGGTTAAAAGAAACCTTCAAACTGAAAGAAAAGGAAGAAGACCGAGCAGGGGAAAAAAAACAAAAGTAGCTACCATGTCTGGAGTGTGTAACGGGAAGAGAAACTACGGCTGCCGATGAGTGTACGGTGTACCTTACTCGGACAAGTCATGTCACATCCCCGGCTGAGCACAGCGCAATGTGGAAGTGGTGTCTCCAGGTTGTGGTGGTGGTGGTGGTGTGGCTCTGTGTGTCTGAGCGCGCCGCTTAACTGACACACACCGCAGCCTCACTATCAACTCCTCCTCCGGCGCGCACCCTGTGCCTAAACCAAACACCTCCACCGGCAGCAGGACCCGGGTGAGCGGGGTCAAATGGGCTTCAAAGGGAAAAGTCTGCTACGAGGGACAAATACCGTTCAGCCAGGTTGTCTCAAGACTTGTGCTCCCACTTTTTTATTTGACGGCGTGTATTGTAAATACCACTGAATTTTGACTGTGTGTTGTTTTGTTGTTTTTATAGAATTTGACTGCTATTATTTTTATTTCAGTGCTAAATTTATTCCTGTTGTGATCCAAACTGGTAAGAAAACTCAGCATCATTTTTTAGCAGCGTGTCCTTCATTTGTGTCTGCACGTTTGTGTTCAGCTATTGACTAAGGGTTTTTTGATTGTTTGTTTGTTTGTTTTTGGAGTGGGAGGGGGGTGGGGGGGTTGCCGCTCTCTGCCCCCATCCACCCCGGGGTGTGTTGGGTACATTTGCACCTGAGAAAAGGGCAAGTGACGTGCAAAAGGCTGGACACCACGGCAGTCGGTTGGTTTCCACTGTTGATGAATAAATAAACGGGACGATAGCAGCGTTGGGTCTGTTGCAGAGATCAGTCATTGTATCACGTAACACAAGTGCTCCCAAACTTCACAAACTCAATTTTCATAGATTTGAATCGGTATGAAAATAATGTCTTGAACGTGGTTGTTTGTGAAACAGGTGTTGTAAAGACCATCAGGTTAAAGAAAAGTGAAACAGTGCACAGCTTTTATCTACATAATGGTGACATTTGAAATGTGCCCATGAGCCCCATGGTAGGCCTCCAACTCTTCATAACATCTGGAGGTTCTCACACCCAAAACATCACATATGAACATCATGCATTAAATTTTTTTTTTTTTTTTAAATCTCTTGGATGTATGTTGTCAGATTCTTTGTGTGACATGAAAGATTTTCGTCGATATGTACTCTGCTCTGTCCTGTTTCATGGGAGGTTTTCTTCCACACATTTCAGATTTGCCATCATTGAGTGACTGCCTCAGCTGTGGACCAGAGCATAGAGGCAGCTGACAGCAGCAACCAACTCTATCATCTCCACTAGAGGGAGGGCTATCTCACAACAAGGCCACCAAGGAGCTGCAGTAGAGCCTCCTTTATTTATTTATTTTCTCAGGGTGATAGTGTAATTCATAAACTGAATGAATGACAGTCAGGACAGTGCCAACAACCAGGCGCACAATGGAGACTCCACTGCATTTACTTCTGAGCACAAAAACCTATCCATTACAAACGTGTAATTATTGTCCTTAATAGATTAATTCATGCTGAAAGATAGAAATGGGTTCCAGGCTATTGATGTAATCATTTCACTGAGGAAATTAAGTGACATTAAAAGAATGATATTGTCACCGTGAAAGTATCATTGATTCTTTTCGAATGCAATTAACTGTATTTGAAAATGGGACCTGCACATTGAGCTGCGCAAGGAGCACCGAGGATCACTTCATTTGTGAGAGATATAAAGACCAAATTATCCCATCAAAGAGAAAATCTATAAATGTAATGGCACGGTGCTTCTGCACTAAGGAATGACAACAGCAGTTCCCTCTGTTAGGTGTATTAACTACCAGTGAGCGGCTCTCAACAACCCACAGAAAGCTTATCCACACCACGAACTCAAGGAGAATATCACTTAATTTAAAAATTCACCTGTGAATTTTTATTTGCTCACATAAACCATCGTCTTATAAAAGTATAGGAGCCATGAGATGTAAGGCTCAAAAATGTAATGTCACCGAGATATTACCTGGAAGTACGGTTGCTAATTAGCAGGAGAGCTGTTCTGTGGAGCCACAGAAGTTTGTTGCAGTTTTACACTTATAATGCATAATGCATTTCAAATCAACTGAAACAATCAGTTAATTAATCATTGATCTGGTGAGAATGGATCAGCTATTTTGATAATTAAGTCATTTGTGCCAAACATTTCATTTGAGTTGTGACTCATCAAAATGAGAGGCAAAACAAGAAATATGAAGACGTCAGCTTGGGTTTCAGGACATTCTGACTGACCACTTTCTGACATTTTATAGATAAATGTTCGGTCACTTGAAAAAACAATTGGATAATTGATGAGGAAAATCCCCATTAGATGAAGTTTTAGTTCAAACAGATCTGAACTGATTCTGGTGTGTGACATTCACTTGTCTGTGCTGTTGCTGTACGATCCACAACAAACATATTTATAGATTTGAATGTTAAAATCAGCTGATGATCCCTACCAAATGGAATCTCATGAGATTTTCTGAATGTCAACATCATGTAAATTGTGACAATTGTAAACATCACTTTGGCTAGTAAGAGCAAATTTCTTTCTTTCCTTTCCACTTCTTTGTACTCTGATGGGAAACTGACCGGAGCGCTGGACCTTTGGTTAAGAAAGAATTTAAGATCACACACAGATTCATATTTTTGTGTGTTGTTTTTAACTGTAGAATAAATCGAGCACATAGACCCTTGACGTTCCGGTTGAGCATGTGTTGTTTTGTTGACTTTCCACAGTTGTGCACTGAGTTTTGATGAATTCCAACAAAAGCATGTTTGTGCAGCCGTTTCTGGTCTGCACTGCTCCCTAACCCAATTACACTGTTGGTAATCCAGTGAAAAGAAATTTAGTGAAGAGGCAGAGAGGCAGGCAGAGCAGTAAAAACATAAAACATATCAAACACAACTACTGATGTGATGTCCAAGCATCAGAGGAACCAGGCATCAATCTCCAGTCCTGGTCAAAAATGCTGTATAATTCAAACCCAAATGTTTTTCTTTGTGCAATAGATCCAGATCAAAGGGTCTGAAGCCTCTCTCCCTCCACCTGCTGTCAGCCACCCTCCATCCCACCCTCACCTAAATTTCATTTAGGAGACATCTTTCTCCCTTTCCCTCCCTCTCATGCTCGCTGCAGTGCTGTCTCTGCTCTCTCTTTGAATTCAGTGCGCCATAGCCCTTAGATTTACTTGCTTAACAAATATGGACAGGAGGCCTAAGTGGTTTTTGAAATCTTCGAATGGACTTTGGAGTGCCTGTGCTGCGCTGGGTGACAACAGTCTCTCTGTCTCCCTCACTCTCTCTCTCTCTCTAACTCGTGTGTGTGTGTGTATCTGTAACCGGGTGTGCTTGTCTGGTTTTCTGTCTGTTTATGTTTGTGTCTGCGTGTGTGTATATGCACATCTATGGCTTCCCCATGCTCTCACAGACTCGCTGGCTGGGAGATGGCAGCGCTGGGTGGAGCGGCAGTCTGGAAATGAGATAAGGATGTCTGATTCATAGGATCTGACAGGAAATCTATACTCTGCAATGTTTATAATCCAGCCATTACTACACAGCCAAATGAAAGAACAATAATCCAATCATTTACTCCATATTTACCTGAGGCAGATTCTCGGCTTTAAAGGCAAAGTGCACTGCGCGGTGACGGAGGCCAACGTGGGGCAGGTTGGAGCTGAGAGAGAGGACATCGAGCTCTGCGAGGATGGACCGTCCTCTGGGGAGATGTGTGTCAACAGGAGACGGGATGGTTCACCTGTGTGCACTCAGAAGGGTTAAGGGTCACTCATTACTCATCATTAAGAGCCCACTGATTTATGAGTAACTAACAAGAAAGGGAGTAAC
>OMNW01008348.1:16482-27978 GCA_900303245.1 Selene dorsalis
TACTATTACAGAGCTCATACAGTTTAGAGCAGATGTGAAATGTGACTGACTGATCCCATGTCGTCTACAACAGAGAAGTCCATAGAGGTAATGTCTCTCCATAAGCATAGAGGAATTCTCTGGCGGGGGTTTACTTATCATAGAGTCTTTTCATGGACAGTATGAGCTGCTCTTCATTGTGTACGAGGGGGGAGGTTTATCTTATTTGGAAAAGTGAAGGGGGCCTGCCCTTATCTGTCAATAAACAGTAATTAGATTTTGTGGCCGATAGCGTCGATTGGTTTCTAATCTAGCTGTCGCCCTAGACGTGTGTAATTAAAATCCTGATTGATAAAGGGGCAGAAGCCCGCCCACGCCACCACTTTACCAGACCCTACCCCCGACCCCTTCAAAACACAAACAAGAGAGAGATATGGAAGAAGGCCTGGGGAGAAAACTGCACTTCCTATTGATCAGCTCTATCTGCCTTCCTATCAATGCCCTTTTCCCACAATGGAGAGGCTAGTACAAAGGTTTCCCACGTTAAACTTCATAGCTAATCTTCATCCGCCAGATTTTATCCTTCCTAAAAAAAAACCAAAAAAAACAACAACCAACATTTCACCTAAAAAAAATTTTTTTAATTGATTACTTGTGCTCACACCATAAAATGTGCACTCATGTGACTGTGTGGAATTCTCTGTGTAAAATAAGAAATTAAAACACGCTCACCGCTAATGAGGGGTTGATAACTGTATGCGTAATGCAATGAAGGAAAAACATGCCGTAGGTGACACAGAGATGAAAAAGGAACTGTGCATTTTATCTATTTAACTAATGGGCCTCTGAACATTAGGAAAAAAAACACACATACACAGTCTATACACATGCACAATGAAACACACATATGCAGGTGAATGTCAAATATGCATCACCACACATTAGACAAATAAGGTGGTTCATTCAAGTCAGGGGGCGCCCACAGAGAGGGGCCAGGCCAAAAGATGTTCAAAAACACTGCCTCCAGACTTCACTGTCAACAGGATCCGTACAGACAGACGAGCGAGGAAGAAAGGCTTCCTGCCGTCTGAGTTCTGGAGAAAAAGAGACAGTGAAGAAAGTGAGACAGCGAGAGAGCAGAGTGGGACAGGGAAAGCATCAGGCTAAAGAGACGTCCAGCTAATTGAGCTTGCACATTTATCTGCTTCAGCCAGTAAATTTCTCATCACGATCCAAAACCTCTGAACGGTTCCTTAACGGCATGAGAGGAACATAATCTGTCTCACGGAGTCAAGTTTTGCCTAGCTGTCTGCAGGAGTTTTTAAGCCATGTAAACTGGGAGTGTGTGCAGACTGCAGGCCTGTGACCTTTCCTGTCTGACACTGGTCACCTGCTGTCACGTGTGAGGGCTGACCCACAGCAGTGAGTGATGGCTGCATATTCTGCTTCACCTCCCGTCTGTGACACATGCGTACAGGCACATACACACACACAGTACTGTACCCACTGTGGAGCGGATAAACCAGCCCTCACTCAACAGCACACCAATGTTCCTTCCACATCAGGAACATAATAAATCACAAATTAGATGTGTGTGACTGTGTGTATTTAAGGGGGTGGGCATTTCGAGAAAAAAAAAAGCACTGGTCCAGTGCTTAATTTACTTCTTAATGGAAGGCAAAATTTCCAAAGGAAAACTTTCATTGGGCACAAAATGACTTTCCTTAGTTTTCACTTTCTCACAGTGCGGGAGAGATTGAGATTGATATGTGCTGGCAGAGCAGTGCTAGCCCATGCATGATGTACCTCATTTAACTGATTTCTGTAATTTCCTCACTAAACAGTGAATAATAAATGGTTACCTAAACAAATGAAAAACAGATCATAGAATAATAAGTGGAGGAGGCGCTTTAAGTTCTCAATCAGAAGGCAAACCGCATTACTTGTCGTATACCCATAAAACAGCCTTTATAGAGTAATGACTCATGCTTTGTTCTGGGCAGTATTTTCTTTTTAAAGCACTTCTAATACCTCGAGCGTAGTGAGGATGTGGTCTTCTAATACATAATTGCAATGAATCATAATCATGCAGTACAGTATATACATTTGGGGTCTTAGGTACTGTATTGTTAAGTATTCTGATAGGTGCATTTTTATGCTTTATTACACATTTCATTATCTAAATATTAGCATGAATGTCTTTGTTGTGAAATTATCTAATTTCACCTTACATAATACATAAGGCAGGATTGAAGAAAACAATATATATCTCAAATATTTCTTTTTTTTTAAACTTGTCTTGTAACATTACATTGGGAAAATAAAAATGAGTTAAAATGGAAAACGTAAATGTAAGCAAATAAAGCAAAGTCTTGAGGTCTTGTTGCATTGTCTCGCATTTTAAAATGACCATATTGTTGAATCCATATCTCTCTGATAGTCTCAGGAATAATTAGTCATGTAATCTACAAAAACAACATAAACTGTATGGCAATTGTTTGTGCGTGTACACTTTTTTATGATTCTGTTTCCCTTGCATGTGATCTAATAAAGCATAGATACAAGGCCATAATTTTGTTATTCATTATGATTTTATCAAGATGTGAAATACATTTGAGGTTTCCTTATGATATATGCATATCTATATGCATATCTAATGCATTTAAATTAAATTTTTACCCTTGACAAACTTTGAAAGAAAGCTCCTGGATATAGCGAAACCTTGTCATCTTGTGTGATTGGAGATCATTTTCTCCTTTAGATTCTTCTTAAGAGTGACTTCTCTCCTGATAATAGGGCCAGCTTTCCCTGTGGTGCCACAACAGTGGAGTGACCTTGTTACTAGGGTGCCATGTGTCACAGTGGGGGGACCCAGAGGGAGAGGATGAGGTGAACAGATCATCTCCCTGCATGCCTGGCACCCGCGCCCTACCCTTCCTGCTCCCACCACAGGCCCAGCACCAGAGAGGCCGACGCAGGGAGAGGAGCAGCTCCAGGCTCTGGAGAACATGACTCCAATTAAGCTGTGGAAGCCTGTGCTCACGCTCCACTGCCTCAGCCCAGTTGTCCTACACAGGAAGACACACAGCCAACCCAGGGAGATGAACTCTGTCACCGTTAGTCAAGATAGTCACTGAGAGACTGAGATTATGCTTTACAAACAATTTGTAGGAGATAAGGACTCGCTGTGATCCATCAAAAAAACACAGAATGAGACAAAATAAAATTCGTATCAGTGAAGTTAAGATAAGATGTTAAACAAAATAAAAATTAAACTCAAAGCACAAGGGAAGAGCAACAGCGATGATAGCTTGTTTCCTGTTTTGAGATCCCCGGAGAAAAAATGCGGAGAGTTAAGCACACAGTAATAGATGAGAGCGATTGAGAGGCCTCGTTTCCCCCTGTGATTAAAAATGTATGTTGCCACACGCAGCCTTTGGTGTGGAACTCTCCTGGAAAAGGAGCTGGTTAATATTCAGGCCCATGTCTGGCTAATGTCTTAAAGTGATAAATAGGAGGGGGTTGCTGCCGTTTGATTGTTCTTCACAGGCAGTCTGGGAGCAGCAGCACAGGGGGATTTAAGGTGGAGGAATCCTCTCAAAGCTCCTCATTCATTCACTCTCAGACGCCCCATCATTAATTGGGCCTGTCGACATGACTCCTCTGTACCCAGGGCCACTGGCAGCTACCATGGTGGATGAGCTTTTTAAGACAGTTCAAAAGAGTCCTTGCCTCATGAAAGGCATTCAAATTACATGAAATTGCATTCATGTCAAGCCTTGCAGGCATATTCATACAGTACACTGGCATAATGTCTTGTTTCGTGCCCTGCATATCTGTGTGACTATATAATCATCCTCTTGGGACCAAGTCACACTAAAAAGAGTACGCTTAACAAACTATTAATACCAAATGTTTCGTTTTTCGAATTACAGTGCATATACATGCAGTACATACTGCACTGTATGGTGTCAATGACATCTACTTCACTGTTATCTAAATATAGCTGTCTTTTCTAATTAAATTTGTGGCAAAGTATACCCAGGAGTATCTGCCTATAGAGAAGATAATATTTCCATAAAAAACAAGTTTTGTTTCTTGCTAGACAGCATGAAATATTCTGCACAAAAAAATGCACAGGGAGTAAATTATATTATCAGTGCAAGTAGATAAGCCTAAATGAACTTGGAGATGTTTGGAAGGAAACTTAACAAGTTATGTGAAACATCCACAAACACAGACCAGATGTATGTGTCATGATATATCATAATCTTTACCTATAGTGGCTGAGGGGGGGCGGACTTGTGATCGAGCCTGAGTCTATAAATGACTCCTCCACACAGGCTTTACATCTGAAGTGCATGACAGACTAAATCTAAATGGGTGGCTGAACTACAGTATGTGCAGCAGTTATCCCTTTGGCACAGTTTCCACTTTGACAGTTATCTGCCTGTGTAAGTAGAGCTATGCAGGACAAGGTGAGTCCAGCCTTCAAAACTTTATGATTTCTACTGATGTGCAGTTGGAAGGTGATCGCAGAAGGTGGCCAGATTTGGTTCATGGTGTCAACCATGTGATGCTTTAGTATTTATAACCATTAGGAACTGTATATGTGTCATGAAGTACAGCATGGGCTTTTTTTTCATTTTTTTTTCAGAGTGGCTATTGCCCTACTTCACTTATATCCTTGTCCGACTGTTTCTTCATGCCAGGACTGATAACCTCTGTACTTCAGGTAGGTTTATGTTAAAGAGGAACTATGCAGGGATTTTTACCGTAGCTAAGCTACATTCTCTCCTTAATTAAACAGCTATGGAGTAATTGTGATGTGTTAAAACATAACTTGTTACAGGGAGAATGGAGGCTCTCTGTCTTCCACCTGGCATCTCTTGGCTGAAAACCAACCTTGCAAGATCAGTGAAGTACTTGGCGACACAAAAACGCCCCGTAACGCGCAATCTTTTGTTTATGACAACTAAGACCAGAGAAATATACACGTCCTAACATCATATATGTCATATAACGTTATCCATCGCTCCATGGATTGCTTTTTTGCCGGCTTCGTCAAAAACAAAAGCAGATGGCCCAGAGGAGGGTTAGCAAAACAGAGGAAAAGCGATCAGACTTGCATAGCTCCTCTTTAAGGGGGTTCTAGCAGCTCTATGTGGTGCTTTTTAATTTTCCATATCAACACAAATTCTTCTAATGTTAAGCACTGTTTGGCTTAGTTAGGCACTTACAGCAAAAAGGGTGTGGGTTCAATACCTGGGCCATGGCCTTTCCAGGTTCTCCAGCTTCCCCCCACAGTCCAACTCCATGCACAGTACATTGACTGGTGACTCTAAATTGCCAGTAGGTGTGATTATGAGTTTGTTCATCTCTATATGTTGGCCTAGTAACAGGCTGGTGACCTGTCCAGGGTGCACACCGACCTTGCCCTATGTCAGCTGGGATTGGCTCCAGCCCCCGTGACCCTTCATGGAGAAGCACTATAGACAATAGATGGATGGATGCAGTGCTGGACAGGGATTGGATGTTACTTTTTGTGCCTGACACACAAGTCACATTTGGGCCACAAAGCATTCCTGCTGCCACTATGTATCTACTAATCTACTCAGCTCTTGCATTGTCATTCTGTGAGTTTCTTTTTTTCGCATTGGAGCAATTTGCACTCTCACTCTTTCTCACTCTTTACATATTTCACTATCTTTTGCAATCACACACTCATTCAGTAGCCTCCCATTACTTTCTCCCCTCCTCCCCTGCCTGTCGTGGAAGTGGTTTCTGTTATGGCAGTGGGAAGGCTACCCGCAGCGGGAGAGATCCTAATTAACAGCCTATTCATTTGTGTGGAGCGGAGGGCTCCTGCTTTCTGAGCACTTGTTTTATGGTGGCGCTAGGGAGCCCTGTCCAGGGATTTGGAGGGGGATAATTGCCTTTGCCGCAGGCTGCAGTAATCTGGTCGGCTAATTCATTATTTTAATAAGTTAGCTTCTCCTCGGGGGTGTGCTAGCTGCGCTGCGCCTCAAACCTTGGTGGTGCACCTCGTTATTGTGGCGCTCTTTTACACTGCCGCCCGCACGGGGTTAATAACTGTTATTAGCCTCTCTCCTCAGCCTGCAATTTCTCGTTTAACTGGGGCGATTCAAACGAAACCTTTGCGAGCATCTAATAATCAACCTCTCTGGAACCAGGGGTAATCCCTATGAAGGGGTCCATATTGTGGAGAGGGGTAATGGATGCAATCGCCTGAGTGCCTTTGCCTCCACTCCTTTCATTACGGCTCCTGATGTTGTTTTTGTTGTTGACGCTGCTGTTGTTTTTACTCAGTTCCTCCAAAATCATTTGAGGGAAGAAATATTTGCCTTGAGCAAGGGAAATGGATCAGATTTATACATAGAAGATGATCATTAGGTTTGCGTAACTAATGGCTTCATTTAGGCCATAATCTTCCATCTCTCTAATAGGCTATGCAGTCAGTGGGATGTGTGCATGTGTCTGTGTGGAGGCAGGCAGGTTTAATGACTCCAGTGCAGTCAGACATTTTGTGCATTGGCTGATTAAAAACCATGTCATTTCAACAGGGAGGGAATAAAAACAGGGCATCATGAATAGAAGTATTTGAAAAATCCAATATTGAAGATGGTGATGGCTGGATGTTTGAGGGAACCTGCCTGTTAAAATCCAATTATGAGTACAGCACAAAGTGGTTAAAGGGTTTTGAATGCAGCCATCCCGCATTATTCCACTTTGTGACGAAAAGAGATACCCTAATTCACTTTTGAGGGAGAATACAATGTGGACAAGGCAATCCTATTATGCGTCCCTAGATATCCCTGCTTTACATCTGCCATTGACAAAGTCCATCACTGTGGCTGAAGCAGACAAAACATTCAGGCTGTCCTTTGCAGAGAAGGTGGAAATGTTTTGGCTGGTCGAGCCCATTTGCATTTAAAATCTGCATTTAACAATTTAATGCATCTTCATTTCAACATGTATATCAGAGCAAATCACAAATGCATGTATGTTTACCCCTCTGACTGTATCTTGATAACGATCTGTCCTGAGTGTTTTGTCTCCTCTGTGCACTGCAGGAAAGTGAAGGCCTCGGTCCACAGGCTCTGTGTGGCTTATGTTCCATCCTGTGGGCTGGCTTGTTTAGCTGTCATCATGCTGTGACCTGCCAGCCATTGTGAAATGAGCTCCTGGATATTAAAGAGGCTATCTCTTCATCTGTACTTAACCATAGTGGAGTGACACATCACATGAACCATGGGCCCTGTAAAGGAGTAGGGGCAATGACTTCCAGAGTAGAAAATGTTGAAATGACTGAGGCTGTATTCTGTGGTCAGTCATATGACTGAAAGAGAAACATTTGCACTAATACGCTTCCTCATCAACCCAACAACAAGCTATTAAATCACCTGAAGGATTGATCAATGTTTATCCAAGAGTGTGACAGTCTGTAAATGGCTCTGCGTGATCATTTAGCACTTTTATCTGCATCTAAAAGTTAAACCTGTGCTTAGCCACAGCCCCCTATGCACACAGGAGTGGCGGTTGTGCTCCATAAAGTACGCACATGATAGTAAATGACCTGGTTCACTATTAACTATTATCCACTTAATGTCCTTCCTGCCTTGCCACATGTGGAGCTTTGGCTGAGTACTGGCCTCTGGGGCTGCCTGGGGCTCGTTCAGGGCCATGGTTTTTCAAAGCCCATACTGCCATCTGCTAGACCAGCGTCCCCGCTCCTCTTCTCGGGCTGACGTGGCTGCAGCTGGGACAAGCAGAGGCCTGAGACTCTCCTACACCCATGTGTTACCACTAGGTTCATGCATATGTATATGAAAGATTGCTATAGATCTCTGATTACATATGTTGTAGCTGACACAACATATAAATGCACTGCTCTGTGGACGGTATTGCTAAATGCTGTTTGCGCGCAAGTGGGAGTTTCCTTATTGATTTCTTTCCTCTTATGGATATATCTTACTTGACACTCTTCTGTGTAAGGCGGTATTGATCGGTGATATCAGCTGATATTTTATTTGAAGAACTGCTGGAAAGGCATAGCTCAGCCCTGCAGCCCTGCCCACCTTAAAGTCGCTCAGCTTAGCATAACTGGCCTCTAATGAGTGGTCCCTCCCCTCATCACACAATCCTGAGTCCCCCCCCTCCCGCATTCATCAATTCTCATTAGGGAAAATCATCATGTGGAATACCAACTTTTGGCCAATATTCATCACTGTCAGCCCTCATCCATAGCCGTACAAAGACAGACGCAGGATCTGGGAGTGCCTAAGTAGCACTGACTTAGCTCTTTTTATTCCCTAATCTCACCCTCTGTGCTTGTGGAGCCCGAGCAACTCTCTGCAGTGCACACTCCCTGACAGCAATTACTTTATGCAAAAAGAGTGGAGGAGTTCAGTGAGTGGCGTGAGTGAGAATAAGCCTCCTCTGAACTCGGGCTGTCGGCAGGCTGCAGCATTCCAATAGGAGCAGAGTGGCACGCTTCCCCTGGGCAGCAAAGGGCAGCAAGGAGGGAGGGGAGATGGCAGAGGACAGCTCTGTACCACTGTCACAAAGATCTTGTTGTGACATCCACCATCCAGCCACCATTCATAAAACACACTGCTGCTGTGAAATCCTTACATAATTATATTGATTCATTGGTATTTAGCTCAAATTGAACGGCGATCCATCCAAATTCAAATCAAACTTATACATTTATTCACTTTTAATTATTCAATATGCCTAACAGCACCTCTAAAGCTTGTTTGCTCCAACAACATGTTATTGTTTTATGGGCTTTTATGTATCCTACTATTTCATGGTTATACAAAGTCATTTGTGATGTTGTCACCCCAAGGTTGCCAGTTCAGGCATTTACTACACTGCCTGGACCACAACGTGTCGTTTATAATGAGATATAATGTGCCAATTAGTGAGCTTTAGAGGTTGATTGTTGATGATTGGTTGAGGTGATTTGGTTACCTTTGGACAGGACTTGGCTGGCTGTTATGTTTCCAGTCGTTATGCTAAGCTACGCTAATCAGCGGTGCTACTGATTGTCTCCCTTTTACCTCTTGGAGAAAAAAAAAGCAAATATGATAAGAGTTCATTCCAAAATATTGAACTGTTCCTTTAAATCGCACCTGCTTATTTCGTTCTACGTCACACACACAGATTGCCTTCGCCAGCAGTGTGTCCCCCCTCCTGTAAAAATAGCTTGTGTGTGTCATTCTCATAACGCTAGCAGGATCAATACATTCATTCCCATTTTAGCCGCTCTGCCCCCTTTGCCCACCCACGCCCGAGAATAGGACAGCTTGCAAAACTCAGCCGCCATGTCAGCTAATCACAGCCCTATTGCTTCAGTCATTCGTGCCCCATCGTTGGCCCACCCCGGCTGCCTGCCCAGCGCAGTTAGACATTTTACCCAGAGGTCAGTGGGCTGGCCAGCTTGTCTCAGTCCAAACTCCCCTCCTGCCAGGTGGATCAGAGGGAGGCTAGCAGTTCGCCTCTCTGCTGAGAAAATGAGATCACACCACCACAATAGGGGGGCTGCCTTTGGAAGACCTTCATTCCAGGCTACAAGATAATAGCGCAAAACCATTTGCATCAACCAAGGGGACATTATAATAAATCAGACACTGTGATAAATTCTCTTAATGCTTGGCACTAACAAGTGTTAACCGACTCTCAGTTATTGTCATTTAGCAGCAGCTACAGAGCTACAGAAGGATTCATGAAAATGTAAATCAGTGGCAACTCTCAACTGCTCCAGAGACGCACAATCTTTAGATTCTGGCTCGATGTCAAAAACTAATTTATATGTGCAACCCTAAAACAATGCAATCAGTATAAGATTATAATACAATGCAGTGGTGGTTATTGACTATTTGGTACAATGTGTTTGCATTTGGTTTGGTTGCTAGGGGTTGTAATATGAAGTCAGTGGATAGATAGAAACTCTGCTCTGCATCCCATCTCTGAGATTTCTAAATCTTTTATGAATGCACACATACTGTACGTACTCACACACTCACACACAAATGCACACTAGCCAATGCAGATTGCGTTAGGGAACCTTGGAGGGCAACATATGATGGCCTGAGGCGGCGTCTCTGTGGTTTAGGCATCAGTCACTTCCCTCAGGGCTGATGATGAAAACATAAACAACATTCCTCCTGTGCAGGGGAGCATGGACAAAAATGTATTCAGTATAAAATAGTATAATAAAATATTGGTACAAATGTTGTTTCGCTGTTTACAGATGGATTTTGATACTTTCAGACAGAGACCCAATTGTTTCAGCTCTTTATGCTGAGCTACGATGCTGGTTCGAACCTCATGTTAACTGTTCAGCACTGAACCAACAGTTAGCTACAGCTCCAATATAAGTTCTACCTCTGTATGTTCACAATCTCTTGTATATCTTAGACGAGTCAGTGCACCAGTGTAGGGGCCCATACTGCAGAGACACACACATATATAGGCTACACACTTGACCCGAGTCCTTCATCTCTCAGCGATATAGAGCACCTGAACTTTTTCTGGGTGTGATAGATGGATGGCAGAATATCCCCGAGGGACCGGTGATTAAACAGGAAGTAGGGAGAGTCACTGAGCAGACCCGGAGCTGGCTGACCCCTCCTTCTCAGCCGCTCACTGATCTGCCGCTACACAGAGAAGAAGAGAGGAGGGAAAGAATGAAAGGGAGCTATAGATTATCAATAAAGTCAATAATGCATTGTGTTACACGTGCCCTCTGACTTAAACAGGGTTACTAGCTCTGACATCCTTATTGTGATTTCTGCACGCTTGGATTCAACAGAACTGTTTGAGGAAACAGTCGTAATTTATCAGTGTTTTCCGCTCAGTGATGTTCTGATTATAGTGATTGAGAATTATTAACTAGCTGAACCATAACAGAAATAAGTGAAATATTTAGTTAATCTTAATATTGTTTTCACAACCGGATTTATAAACTGCAAAACAGTTGAATTAATGTAGACCATTTCTTCTTCTTTTTTTTTTCACACATTCGATTTTTGTATGATTTCCTAATATTTCATGTGATGTCTCATTTATACAAAATTCTCACAATAGCATGCAAATTATTCAAAAATGATCTTGCAGTCACTTTATCAAAGCATTATCTCTTCATACCTAATTAGAATTCCGGTCACAGTCAATGAAAAGCTTGTTTCAACATATACCATATCACCACTGCCTCTATACAGTAATGCCACTGAGCTGAAATCTGTCTTAGACCTGCTACTTTAATTCATCTCCAGCATTCCGTGTTTAATTTTTAGCCTTGACTACCCACAGGGACTTTAACCCTTTCTGCTGTCTCATTTTAATCTGATGCTTTTTTGTTAAATGTTTAACTTAAATTGGGAGACTCATAAATATTCCAAATCACTCGTCCTGTGTTTGATGAGGAAATGAGCCTCGTACCCGCCGTGATTCCCCAGGCAGGCAAGCGGGGAGGGGGGAGGTGGGGGG
>OMNW01008352.1:0-10421 GCA_900303245.1 Selene dorsalis
CCCCGCTATTACAGAGCTAAGTGCTGTAATACAAACATAGCTAGCTGAAATGTGTCAGACAGCGGCTGAGTTGTCAGGCCTTCTGTGTTTGACCTTTCCTCACTTCCAGTTGATGCACTGACTGGAGGGGCTCCCGATCGCCATGGAAACAAGGGCCCTCTGCTGCTATTAGTAAAAGGGGCTTAATTGTTGTGAAGATTTAATGATCCGGACTAGTATTCAGGGCAGAAGATATTATGAACTGTTTGTGTCATCATTTTTCAATTTTTTTTCCCCCAACTTGTTTAGGATTTTAACTCTTTAGCAGCTGGTTGTCATTGCTGTGTTAAATGCTTTATTGAAATCTCTTGTAGCCTGCAGACATTTTTTCTTGCACAATGGATTTTGTCAGTCTGCCTCCAACTCTCTGCATGCATTTTCATGATAATGCTCTTTCTTTTTAACAGATGTAAAGAGTGAACTTGACAATCTATCCAAGACTATGAAAAACTTTGAAGCTAGACTTGGGTTTGCAAAGGATTTGGAAACAGTCTCTTCCGTATGTTGAATTACTCTAAATCTTCTCGCAGATACGATATAGCATAAAGCATAAATGAGGACAAATGTACTGACTCTGTTTGTTCTTTAGGGTAAAGGGGACTATATTGACATCAGAGAAGAGGTCGGAAACGGTGACACTGTCACCAAAGGTATTTTTGTCATCCTTTCCTCTGCCATGGTTTCTCTTTTGCATCAGTCTTATGAGAAAACAAAGAAAGCTTTTAACCCAAATTCAGACTGACATGTAGGTTTCCTTTATGTCTACTTTAACAGGCAGACAAAGAGTAGCTCACAAACCAAATTCTAAGCCCAAACTGGATGCCATATTTGATCTAAAAGAAGAGGACGAGAATGATGAAGAGGGTGGAGATGGAGGAAGTAGAAAAGGCGTCCTGACTGAGGAGGAGCTCTGGGCTAGATTGGATGAACTCGAGAAACTGGAGGAGCTTCAAGATGAGCAGGATAGGTACAGCATCTCATTCAAGGGCCTATGTGACTATTTCTAATAAACTTCAATCTGGTAAGAAATTGAAATAATTCAGTCTTTTTTTTTTTAGATTGTCTGATAATGCAGATGTGAATGGAGAGGACACATCATCCTCTTCCTCAGAGGAGGAGAAGGAGGGAGATGCTGCTCCTCCTGTAAATGGACTGAGTCTGAAACCAAACTGGAGCTCCGTGCCCCACAGCAAAGAGCCACCAAACGTGGACCGGAAGGAGGAGGACGAAGGCGACTGTTTGCCCACTATCTATTTCTCTCACACAGTAGAACCCAAGAAGGTCAGAGTGATAAGATATTGCATCTTTTTGTTCTTCTCTTAATATTTTGCTGTCTGTATCTGTCTTGGTGACTTTGCCTCCCCCCCCCCGTGCTTTAGGTGAGGATAAACACAGGAAAAAACACCACATTGAAGTTCAGTGAAAGAAAAGAGCAGAAAGAACATTCAAAGAGGAAAAAGAAAAACGGTCACAATAACGGACACTCCCATCACGAACTACACAAAATCACAACACCAGCAGACATTTACAGGTAATAAACGACAGCCCAGGACCTTAACGAGAATTATTGCTGATCATTGCTTAGTGACGCTGGCTGATTGGTTTTGGTTTTCTCTCAGGTTGTTTGTGGACATGAAGAACGGGGAACCCATCCCCAGAAAGTCCATCCTTAAGTCACGGAGCAGGGAGAACAGCGTGTGCAGCGACACCAGCGAGAGCAGTGCAGCGGACTTTGACGAGCGCCGGGTTATCGGACGCAGCTTCAGCCATGACGAGGCAACCCACAGTGACACCAGTGACGGAATCACGGAAGAAGACAGTCCTACGGCGGTGCCACAACACCCGGCCAGCAGATTTGAGGTAAGAGATACAGCTGTGTTTTCATTTTTGCGATATGTCTCATTGTCTCTTTATGTAATCAGATCCCAGTCAAGTGCTTGTGTGTCATCTTCAATCTCAGTTAGTGTGAAGGCCTCAGCTGTATACCTATATTTTGAAACAGTTTATGAGAATGACACCTTTGAGCTTTGCGCATCTTAATGAGAACATAACAAAACTCCCACCGAAGCCTCTTTAAGTTGAAGAGGGAGCTGCCTGTGGTCAAACAACTCCTTAAATGTCAGTCACAGTAGGCAGTGTGAACAGCGAAACACAGCATGAAAACATTCCTCTCTTTTCCTCCAGGCCTTTTCAGGAACAGTGGTAGAAAAGGACCCGATGCCTTCGGCTGTTCCACACTTGACCATCGCGCCGCCAGCTCTGCCAACTATACTGGAGAGGAAACAAGAGGAGGTGGCGCCTGACGTCACCCCAACTGAGCAGGCCCCCAAAAGGGTGTCGAAGTTTAAAGCTGCCAGGTTACAGCAGAAGTGACTTCTGACGGGCAAATATCAACATTTCACAGTAACTTTTTCCTTTTCTTTTCTTTAAAACACCTTTGTTTCTTTTTTACAACTAATGAACTGGATACGCCATCCTCTCTTTTACATTCTTTCTACTTAAATCCACTTTCACTTTCCCCACAGGGTTTCTGCTATTGAGTACGACTGTTCAATGACGAAAAGTACAGTACCATTGATAACAAAATCAGCCTTTGTGCTTTTTAACACTTTTCGGTCTCTTTTGCTGATCTGCTGCTTACAGCATACATGGCACTTCGTGATTGTCCATGTTTCTGTTGGGCATGTTCAAACCAGTTGCTGTTACATTACATACATTCACCTGTCTACTGCTCCTCTGTTGATTCTTGCTGTCACCAGTTTAGGTGCGACTCTAGGCTGCCATAGCTGCCTTGTTTAGTGTCTTTTTCCAAGTACCCATCGTTAAACAGAATCAGGTGCCCGCTATAGCTCCTCCTTATAACTTCTTTTCACCTACCTAATGAATGTATGTATTCCTTTGTCACAAGCTTTATGAACCAACAACAACAACAAAAGAATATTGATGGAAGCTAAAAGAAAAATAAATGATTTTGGCTACAAGCCTCGGTTCCTCTTCCTACCTTGGAAAAAAACATAAATTTTTGCTCACAATGGGATTGTTTCATTTCGCTCTATTGACGGCGTTTTATTTTCTATTTCAATATCTTCATCAAAAACGGTTCAGAAAGGTTTTCTCAAATATTTGCTTGACATCATAGTAATAATGTGTAATGGTTACACATTTTTGCTTCTGATTCGTAGTGTAAATTGTTTTGGTCTTTAAACAGCTATTACCAGACACTGACTGAGTTAATATGGCCTTTTTTATGAATTATTGTTACTCCTGTTGAATTTCCTGTTGTGCATTAAAATTTGAAAAGCTAAGTAAAGCACCAGCTCAAATTGCAACCAAACCTTCTGAGGGAGCAATAACATTTCATCAAAGTTGTAAAGCCAACCAAACGCAAAGTGCCTACTCCAGTTAGTAAAAGTACAGTCAAACGACAGCCTTAATGGAGGAGAGGGAATTTCCAGGCCAGCCACTCTGACGACAAATCAAGTTCAGCACGGGCCCAAAAAACAAAACTGAACCGTTGAGGACTGAGAGTGAGTCTGGTTTGTAGATTACAGTTTGCAATTCTTGGCTGCAGCCTGACTGTGCATGAGATAAATTCCTACCACAGCACATTAAATACACAACTGCTCTGAGTGCATATGTGGATGATGCAAGATGACTTCCATAACATCAATGGTTGAGGTGAAACACTTAAAAAAATTTGAGGACTCAGACAGCAGCGCAGCAGCAACATCCTTGATTTGCAGCAGCACAAAGAAAACCTGTAGCTGGGCATGATAATGAAAATATTTCAATGTTTCACCCACTTCTATAAGAGGAATGCCACATCTATCCCTCCTGTGTTAAAAAGAAAACAAACTGAAATCAGAAAACACCTGGATACCGTTATGTAGTCCTGAATTAACACACTGATCTCCTTCTCTTTAAGAGGTTAAGTAGTAAAGGAAATATTTAGATCCTTTATGAAGGAACCGTGTCAATACGAGTCTTTCATTCAAAATCTCCCCCAGGTTAACGGACTTAAGTATTATCAGCAAAATGTACCTCAGTGGCTCTTTTCACTTCTTTTGGACTTTGACTGGTTTAATAAAACTATCTGAGAAATTCAGAGGAGAAAAATGTCTCTTTGGTTGGACAACTTGTTGACATCCGAGACATGACCGGGGGGCCTCAGCTAGACACAGCGTTTTTGTAAGGGGAAATACTCCATTAAAGTCCGAGTACCTCAAAATTGTACAGCTCTTGTGTAAATATACTTTGTGTAAATGTACTGCACCTCTCAACATGGGTGAAGTGTGGAATAGCTGCCAGGCAGAGAGCAAACTGTGCACAAGACAAGATGTGTGCAAGATTTAGTGCAGCCTCATATGACTGCACTCATATATAAGATGAAGAGGAAAAAAAGAACAGTCTTGTTTATTGGTACTGGGTTATATTACTGCTAGGGCTATGATTATTATGATGATTACATTTAAATCTAAACAGATGTAAAAACACTTATTGTTAAGCAGGATCCAACATATTTTAAAGTTCACAGCTGATGAAAATGGTTCATATTGACTCAGTCATTTATATAGTTTAACTCACTATTCTTTTTTAATTTTCTTTTTCCTTTTAGTTTCGACAGTTTGGTATCACCAGCAAATATTTTGGACCTGTTCATAAAAGTCATTCTAAGGCCAGATTCACATGTTATGACAAACAGTTTTACAGTAAAAGACCATAACCGTGGACTGAACTGTATTGTTGTGGACACAATTTTGATTTCTAGAAGGGCCACTTATACACACCAGTGTACTTCATCTCCGCCACAAGTAGCTTTAATTAAAGCTGCGGCTTGTGAGTTGAAAGGCTATCACTCCTCTTTTAGTTAAATGGTGGGAGTGCAGGTCTCTGATAAGAAGCTTTTAAACAGGTCCTGAGGTGACTCTGCCCTCCCCCCACCACACACTTCCCCTTCATCAGGATTATTTCTCCAATATGAAAATCCAGGTAGCATGAGACAGATTAGGCAATGCTTAACATGCTAGCGTTGTGTTGGTGAGACACAGATCAATGGACTTATGTAGGTTAAGCTGTGAAGGTATATGCTGGAACATAGCAGAACTACATTTCAAAGAAATCTAGCGTACAAACTATGTAATGGGCTGGAACACAGGCGAGATCTCCATTTCGGGGATTAAGAGGGATTTTAAGAGTTATGTGATGAAGGATTCAAGCAGGTATTGTTGTCCAGACAGGTGCTAGGACCTGTGTGTGCGTGTGTGTGTGTGAGGGGGTACACTTAGCTCCAAATGTCAGACAAACGCACTAAACAGCAGTCAGTGTATCTGCTGCACTTTTAACATGTAATAGTTGTACCTGTATCATTTACACACTTATGTTTTCTTTATTCCATATTCATTATAGGAATAAGCCTCAGGTGGAAATCATAGGAGAAAAACACATGATCTGTGGTGATAGCACAGCTCTGTATCTTTGTCACAGCTCACAGTCATTAAATTCCCTTCGAGAAATGCTGCAGAGTTCAACAAATCAAATCCAATATGTTAAGGTCTGTTTTGGCTCCACACATCTAAGAAAAAAAAAAGTCATACACCAAAAAAGTTACATATTTGGAAAATGTTTATAATAAATAATAATTATTAGAGCAGAGATCATTTAATGTCTAATTTCAAGTTAATCATCAAAAAATAAAGCAATTTCAAATAGATTTACAGGCCAAAATATCAATAATTTTATCTGATTCCAGTTTCTCAAATGTGAGGAATTGCTGCCTTTGCTGTATGTCAAATTAAATATACTTGGGCTTTTGACTGTCAATTCTAGCTATTTGAAGAGGTCATTTTCATCATCCAGTGTTTTGATAGAAAAAAAAACATTTAATTAGCCAGTAATTGACAGATTCATTGTAGATGAAATAACCACTAGTTGCTGGCTTTAATCACCTTTGAAAATAGGTGGATGGCTTAAAAGAACAGAAAAGCCTGTAGGCCACTGCCAATATGAGAAAACAGAAATAGGGCACAAAAAGAAGATCACGTGACCTGTCCAAGTATTTAAACTTCAACGAATCATCACCACAACATCAAGACCAAGGACCTCGTGCATTTTCTGCTGGTATTTGCTTTATTATCGACTTCTGATAATGTGCAGGAAATAGTTGAGAGGACTATGTTGGGAATGCATTCATTTATTTGAAGAAAGACGGTTCCTTCCTCCCCCTCCTCCCAGGATGATGTACAGTGAAGGTCACATGGATGTTACAAGTCACATCCAGTTAAGACTCCTTAATAAAGCCATTCACCAACTAAAATGCTGAATCACTGAGGTACGGTCACCGTTAGATGACAGCAAACAGTTTGGGTCCAAAAAGCAGGAAGCAGCTACAACACAGAGAGATAAAACACAACAAACAGGATCTGTGGAGAATCATTTTAAGTCTATCATACAAGAGCAGGTGTAAAGACCACATCCCGTTGCGTTTACCCACAGAAGTTTTTAAAATCGAAATAAAACTGCTGCCCTTTACAGGTAATCCCCCCAGCAAATTTGACACGCATAACGCCATACAACATAATACTTTGATATGCGTGAATCTCAGAGGAGGGATTGATGTTGTCTGCGTCCTGGAGACGCCAGTGCACACTTTACGCACGGTGCCAGTCTGTTACACTTACACACCAGCGGCCAGATGAGGGAGACATACGGCTTCGGGACATGTCGAAGTATCCCGAGTAATTTTTTATAAGATAGATTTCATTACCTCTTTCGTCAACTGGAAATACAACACAGCAAAGCACGGTGCTGCCTTCATCCGGAGGAAGCGCTTGAGGGTTTTTCATTATTGAGTTGTTGTTTTGCTTATTTTTGTAGAAAGAGAGAGAGAGAGAAAGAGAGAGAGCGAGAGAGAGAGAGAGAGAGGGAGAGAGGAAACGGGAGTTGAAGGAGGGAGAAATCTGGGTCCTACTGTGTGTGCTGGGCGTTTTATGATAAAGCGTGTGAAGCGTACGGTCCGTCAGTCAGCAGTCAGTCATCCAGTTTCAACATCACTCTCCACTGAACTCCAGCTGTCACCCCGTGTCTTCCGTGTCTCCTCGCATTATCCAGGTAAGAGCAAACCACCTCTCACCTATCCGGGATCTTACTCTGTTACTTATCTGTGCAAAGTGTGAGAGTTTTAAGTTTCTGTCGTAGTCGGATTCTGATAGACGTGCTTTTCCCAGAGCTGCCACTCTTGGGTTGTTGGGTTTTTTTTGTTGTTGTTGTTGTTGTTTTTTTGAGGGGGGGCTGGGTTATTAAAAAGTATAAATTTAAGCGAGGACAAAAAGGTCAGAAAAGAGGAGCAAGTGTATGTTTATTTGTGCGTATATGGTGCGCGAACAGTGGACTGTGAACCTGATCCACAAAGCTTTCATGACGACCTTTTTTCATAATGATGTCTTACTTCAACGTAGAGCCATAAACCCCATCACTATAAACCCAGACAGTAGACACCAGTGGCCCACAATGTCTGTACATACACTTTGCCTGCTGTTCACTGCAATCACACCATTCACATGTTTTTAAAGTTGCACCTCTACCTGCTGTGACACAGTCCCTGATAGGCCATGCTTTAGATATTGTCACCTTTTTTTTGTATATACTGTCACCTGTACAGAGTGGCACAGCATACTTTCAAAGCCACCCTCACCCTCTGCCTGCCCCCTCCTCTTCCTCCTGTTTCCAAATGCTCTCCTTTGAAGCGATGATGCCCCATCTGTCATATGTGAGCAAAGAGAGACCATGCTCTGCTCTTCTCAATTACTGAATTCTCCTCATGCCAGCTCCGGTGGGACAGGAGGAGGAGCAGGTGGGTGGCAGTCAGTACGATCAATCAACATGAAATATTCAGCTTTGAATATACACATCATTTACTGCTGTTGCTGCTGCCCTTGTTAGAGACACCCTAAAAAGAGTTGGGGTGTTTGTGTGAAGCATTTTGTAACTGGGACCATGTGTTTGCTGCCGTGACTCGGTTTCTGATATAAAGATGGGGATGTATATGTTCAGGTTACTCTGTTTTTCTTTTTTCTGTTTTTCTTTTTTGTTAAAAAAAAAGAGAAACTGTGGCATGGATGGAGACTAGAGTGGGTGTTTCAAATGATTCTGATCATAAGTGAGAGGAAATTAGAGAGAAGAAGGGTGAGAGGATGAAACTGTATTAAACGTAGCGTCACAGTCGTTTTCTCATTATGCTGCGGTAAAGTCATACAGCTTACATGACAAAGCTCTGCTTGGCAACTTTTTCCCCTGATAGAAGCACTTGTTTGAACATGAGGCACATGATTTGAATATCTGTAATCCATGCTGAAATCAACAGGCCAGATGAACTTTTTGGCACTCTCTTACCACCACATTGAGTAGGATTTTCTTTTCCCCCAAAATGCCTAAGCTATTTAGACTTAGGCTTTAAATTATTTTGAGAAAGAAAAAAGAAAAGGAAGAAAGGAAAAAAGCACAAAAAAAGCAAGGTAAAAGTTATTTGTTTTGTCTTTCCCCCGTGAGAACCATGGAAATCCTGGAATTTTGAAATCCTATCACAGGAGAATCTGAATCTTTCCAATCATTCAAACTCTTCAGGAAACTTTTAATCTCCTAAGTGTCTGCCTTGTGATAATAATATCTCTGTGATGTTGCCTCATGAAATTTGCCCGAGTACCATGGCCCTAAGTATTTGAGCTATGAGGCAATACAGTGAAAAGCATAGCCCCCTCATATGAGAACACAACAGTGAATAATTAATAACCTTGCTCCCAATTCCAGGAAAACAATAGCATATTGTAGGAACACTGCACTAATTTAACTAGAGGAGAGAGAGAAAAAACACAGTCGACAACTTCGACAAAATGTGGAATGCATCACCATTGTTGTAAGGCATGTCTGCATGAGTTTTTGGTCTAGTTATTCTTGCCACCGCGGCTTTGAATGCTCTCTGTACATCCGTGTTATATGTGCCTATACTGTAGTGTTGCAGGCTGTATAATATTGTAGTGTAATGTTGTTTGCCTTTGAGATTAATCAGAACCCATTAAATACCCCTCTCTCACCTGCTGGCAGTATGTGAGGTGGAAGTGCACATGCAGGAAGCTATTTTCCACAGGCCTCCTCTCTTGGCTGTCAGCTCCCATTAAGGGGGAAGGTGTCATATCTGTAACACAGCTGAGTGCAGATGGCAGAGTGGAGGGGATGGCTCACCGATTTAAACAATGATTAATGAACAGAGATGGAAAACAAATTACATTGGACTATTGGAGGCAGGGAATTGTTTTTATGAAAATGTTAATTGTGTCTGCCAGGCTGATACCAGGAGTGGGGGAAGGGTGGAGTGAGGGCAAGGCAGTGAGGCAACCAAGGGGCTACTGATAGGACATCTACTACTCCCTTGGCTCAGATTATCGGCATGTCTCAGCATGCAATGTTTAATACCGTACCTTGGCTTTAAGACCTCTAATGTGCCATAACTTTCAAGGTTTGGCTTTTTATGATGAACCCCATGAAGAATTGTCGCCCACCACTGCACCAATTAGCGTTATCTCTAATAATAAGTGGTTGTAAGTGACGAGAGAAGGCGCCCTGTTCTAGTTGTAATTATTGCAGGCGGGTGCAGCTGCACTACTTAGGGAGATGATGATAATTATTTTTCTTTTTTTTTTCATTGCGGGTTGATTATTTAAGAGCATCATACACTCATCAGAGTAATCAGGAGAGAGTGATTAGTGAAAATCCACGAGGCTAACAGCTGCCACATTAAACACTTGCCTCTGTTGCCAACACACTGAGGCAGAGCCCTTCCACAGGACAGAGACGAACGAAAGCACTTCACCTTCAACTCCAGGACCACATGTGTTTGTTAGAAAGTCAAGGCTGAGGGCACACAGAGAATTAGAGTAAACAGAGCGCCCCATGAAAAGGCATGTTGTTGTGCACCAAGGTCAATCTTCAATGCTTCAATTCACCAGTACAGGAGCGCGCTGAGGGGGAGTCAAAGTTTGATATGGCATTTTTGGAAGTGTGGGAAATAGAGGTAGTTACTGTGCAGTGACCTTGCCCTCCTTGTGAATTGTCTCCCATTGTATTAAAATGAATGAACTTTGAATGCTCCGTTAAATGAGGGCTGTTTGATAAGGTTTGTGAACTAACACCCAATCTGATAGAGAACCCCCTCACCCCCACCCACCCATCCACACAACAACAACAACAACAACAACAAAAAACTGTCACAATTAGAGATGTGTGCCACGGCCATGTCCGGTGTTCATGCCGTGTTGCTTGCCACTGTGTAAGGCCCGCTAAACTAAGGGCTAATTCTCTTAGCCCAGATGTTGCCTGAGCACAGTCCTGGG
>OMNW01008352.1:10468-26633 GCA_900303245.1 Selene dorsalis
ATCCCACTGGGTTGATGAGCTCAATCAGTGAAATGATGAAAAGATGATTTTGTCCCTGTAATTACAGTGTGTAAACTACTTAGCTAGGATTGCAAAGGAAGTCATTTTCTAATTACGCTGGTACCCCGTTGTCTAATGGTGGATGTTTTGTTGTTTTAGAGAGCGCGGGAGAGAGAGAGAGAGAGAGAGAGAGAGAGAGAGAGGAGGAATATATATATATATATATATAAATATATATATGTGTGTGTGTGTGTGTGTGTGTGTGTGTGAGAGAGAGAGAGGAACTTCACGAGGGGCCTGTGCTCTGCTGCTGCTGCGGCTGAAAAAAGACCATCACAAGGGCAAGATGGCTGCCAAATGAGAGTTCATTGAATTATCAGCCCAGTTAATGTGCCTTGGATTATGCTCTTTGTTTGTCAGTTTTTTCCTGTAGATGCCATAGCTTAATGAGATACTGTAAGTGGCATTACCAGACTCCCGCTGTGATTTTGTGATGACTCGTTTAATGACTTTTGTCTTAGTGCCTCCAAGTGCTTCAGTAACCAAAAGTAGACACATCTAGTTTTTCTCTCCATTTTTGCCATCTCTTTTGATTTTCCCGTTTGCAAATATTTAGACAGGCGTGACACAAAAAAGTGAAGGATCTTGTTTCTTTAAATGATATAGTGACAAGCCTGCTCTGGCAATCTGCTTCCCTTGCACCGGAGGAAGTTGTACTTCTCGAGAAAGCAAAACATGTCAGTATGTTGCAGACTGAAGACGCTTCATTCTTTGAGATCTGTGTGAGTTCTGTTGGAGCTGGCTGCTGTCCTGCAGGGCCCAACCATCTGATGCAGCCTACACCATGTGGATAGGCTTCTCTTGTGCAAGGCATCCCCTACGCACCCCACACTGTTAACACACCCCATCGTACGCCAAAGCTTTGTTTGTGTCCAGAAAGAACAGGTGGTCTGTGCAAACAAGATCAACTGTTCACACATTAGTGATTTAAAATACATTCTATATGCACGTGCCCGTGTGTGTACGTGTGTACGTGCGTACGCATGTGTGTGTGCGTGTGTCAGACAGCATGAGAGAGTGGGTGTCTTTGCATGTGCATATTGAAGGAGAGTTGAGGAGACAGTGTTTATGTTTCCTTGTTTTTGTGTGTAACTGCTTTTGAAAGCATCAGAGGAAGCTCATGAATTCAAAGTTTGTATAAGACGCACACACATACACGCACACACACTATAATGAGGTTATGATACTGAATATTTCCCCCAGTACACTCACTTTACTCACTTTAGTCGTTTTCACATCTTGGTCTCATGCATAAAAATGATTTGTGAACAGCCTGTCATTTTAAAAACTTGTAGTGAATTAAGGGTGTTGACAGAAAAGAGGAAAGATTTCCACCAAGTCACACAGGTACAAACACAGCTGGTCACCACTCAGCAAACCTGCTGTTTACAGCCTCACTTGCTAAATACCATATAGTTTTTAGTATGTTGTCAGAGGAACTTATTTTCCCTCTGTTGCATTCAAGGCCACTAATCTGCATAACTGAGTGAGACAAACAAAAAATTAATCGAAAGCCCTCTTTCACTGAACACGTGAAGCCGCTGACTCCCAAGTAACTGCATATCACCACATGCGCGCCAGATTTATTTTTTCAGGGCACAAGCCAGATTTTTGATAGTTGTAGAAGGAGTGGCATAGATTTACTGCATCCACAACAAATGTGTATGTATTCCTTTATGAGTTCTTTAGCTATTACTCACAAGGAGCTAGTTTGTCAGTGCTGTGTGTGCTCTTTCTGTGCTCTGTACTCCCGCAGTAATGAATGGTGCTGGTTAGACTATTCTGTCTCCGTCAGGCTTTTGGGGGGGCCTACAGAGAAGCTCCTATAGGGTTTCATTAATCTGGCTGTCAGAAAGTATATGGGTGCTATCTTTTGTACGGGTCATGGTGGGCAGCTGTGTTACCACTGCCCTCTTCCTTGTACAGGCTCTTCATCCCCTGACAGGGCAGTCCACAGGATGGTTGGCTGGCTGATTTGGAGGGTTGGGGCGTGGGTGGAGTGAGACGCAGGGGGCATAATGCATGGCACGGGGCTTTTACTGTCTGCACATAAGCCTGCTCTGTAATAATGAATCAAACAATTGTTATCTGCAGGCTGGGAAGTCAGGGAATTCCAGGAATGTTTGAGAGTCGTGATCTCTCATTATGTGTGATTTTGAAGTGGGCAGAGGCATGTTGCAAAGAATCTAGCACATCGACAGTTATGTATTGCATGTATCCTTAGCTTAGGTATATGAGGTATGACTAAATATATCAGACTGAATCATTAGATATGTATTTCATCAGAATGTTACATCATCATAACACATCTAAACTGCACGAATGAATGAAGCATTTATTGTTGTGCCATGCAGAGAACTATGGCAGGCATTCATGGGCAGACAACACAAATCTATGTAAGCTAAATCCAAAGAGCTGTTTACACATTTCCCAACAATATCCAAAAACAAAGAGAAGAAAGAGAGCAAGAGAGAAATCAGAATGAGAGCTAGTTAAATAATCCATTATCCCATCTTTTCCAGGCTTTTGAGACAAAGTTTGTAAAATTAAACACATAAAAACTGAACAACTCTTGATCATCTGTACACCACAATATATCAGGGTTTGTCAGACTATTTCATATTAGATTGACACTCGTAAATCATGAAATGTTATATGTTTAAGAGGTTGTTCTCTAGCAGTAGGCATTCAAATGTACTGTGTTATCACATTGCCTACTAGTTTATTGCACCTATACTACACTATACTTGAAATAACCTTAGTTTTAGGTTACATTAGCCACCTTACTGTAACTGCTGGCTGCAGGCTTTTGTAGCTGTTTGTGCTGCATTGGTTTTCAGCTCAACCATCCACATAAATTATTAATGCTTTTTAACTGCTGTTAAAAAGACACATGAAATATGCAGTTCTGATCTATAAATTTTATTCACGTGTTTCACTCCAGTGTCACCTAACTATGGATTTACAATACTGTCCATCCATCCTGGCTGACAGTATGCTGCAGCCACAAAGTGGGAAGATTATACATCCACCCTCTAGTAGATTAAATACTAAAATACAGAATCCTGAGCCTGTCTGCAGTGAAAATAAATCTAGCAATGTTTGATATTGTCAGATCTAAAACCATCCAGAATGCACAGCTCCCTAGGCTGGTTTAAATGTGTACGTGTCACTTTTTTCTTTTATTGTCTGTGCTAAATCACACCTGCTCCTTGTTCATCTGCGCGCGGCCACACCTAAGAGGCGCTGCTGTGACACGATGCTTAATAACAATCAAGCACTCTCTCAATCTGCAGCAAAAGAGCCTAATCCACTCTGACAGAGAAAACACCTGATGGCCCTGCATGCCGCTCCACATCTCCAGCAATTCCTACATAGCCTACACACACACACACACACGCACACACACACTAGTGATGAAGGTTCTGCGCCTCCTTGCTTTGCTTAGTTAATCAGAGGAATACCACTTTAGCAAATATAAAGTGGAGCCAGTGTATGCAAATATCATTCGCTCACTTTCTCCCTGTCAGATATGATTAGGTGAGAACTGTACATTGATCTCAGCTTAGAGCAGAAGCTCAGCTCACACCATGGCTATAGGCATGCCATCTCCTAATCTGCGTGGTTTTGTGTACAACTGTTTCATTGTTTCATTACTGTCTTAAAACTATAGGCAGCAGCAGCAGCAACAGCAGCAGCAGCAGCAGCAGCCGCAGCAGCAGGTGGCCCAGACTCAGTGTCAGACATTTTACCTTGAGGGCCTTCAGTCACATTAAATCCAGTGTGTTGACTTCTTAGAAAACTGTGTTTAGTTTGGGTTACTCTCCGAGTGCTCACCTCATATCTTAGATGGGACGGCCAGGTGTGTGCATAATTTGGTTAAAAAAAAAAAAGGAAAGCATGCACAACTGAACACTAGTCACAGTCATATCATAAGATGCTGCAAAGCCATTTGAACTCTTGTCTGATCAATCATCATTGATTGGATGCGGACTTCAAAATGGATGCTGTGTACACCATTACACATCCAAGGCTACTGTACAGTAATGACATTAATAGAGGTAAATGCAATAATAGTTCAAATGACCGTAATCCTTGAAAGTGGGTGGGGGGAGGAGAGCGGGGGAATCTTATGCCCCCCACCAATCTGTGCTGACTGCAGAGGAACACCAGGTTAAGAAATATGAAGTACATCTTCTGTATTCTTGTATAATCTACTCACTCTCTTCCTGTCAGATATGATTAGGTCAGTGCCGTATGGTTAAATTGATTTCTGATCTGCAACTTAAAGCAAACACAGTGCTCACACCAGCCACTGCTGCCAGCCTGCCAGCTCTTGATCTGTGCGGTTTTGTGTACATCATTTTCATGACTGACTGAGGTTGCAGTCCAGGATGATGTAAGCCTGTGTTAATTCAGTGTGGACAGTGCAGGCTTTGTTCTGTGCCCTTTGGTGCTGCACTAGAGCTGTGCAGGGCGCGCTTATGTGACCTCTACCATTGTAGCACGATGTGAATTTGAAGCTTTGTTTTGCTGCTACAGCTGAATCAAAAAAAAGGGAGCTGGGCAGAGGAAAAGTGAAGCATACTTTAGCTTTCCATTTGGATATTCTGCCTTTAACTTTAGTTTGCATTTTTGCATCATTAAGTTGTTTATTTTCTTTAGTACTCTTGTGACATAATTATCCTGGTAAAGGTTTTATTCAAATATGCAATGGATCTGCTGAAAAAGCTTAACTCTTTTACTTTAATCTTTTTTTTAAAGCATTTCACAGGTTTGTGAAATGCAAAGGAAGGGCAAGTAGAAGCAGACAGTCTTTGATGTTTGTGCTGCCTTAGTATTTTGTGTCAGTACAAAATGAGATCTAGACAAAGATTTTCACCTTACCCTTTAGTAAAGATGAGATATTTGTTGAGGAAGCCTATGTGGTTTCACCTAATCAGCATTTTCACATTCTCCAACAATAATCTAAAACCACAGGTATACTTAACACAGGATGAGGAGAGTCAGAACCTACTTTGCTCTGTTTCCTGACCTATTTGTGGTGCATCACTGGCATTATACAGCAGTTGCAAAAGTACAGATTTACACACTTAATTGACACAGAGCTGTACTTTTATATCTGACTAGCCTGTTACTGGGCTTTCCAAGCTGCAAGTACATGTATTTGAATACATTCTTTGTCTTGGCAGAATCTGAATTCACTTAATGTTCCTTTTGTTTTCTCTTTAGGTCTGAGCTTCAACAAACAGACATTTCATCTGAACAGCATGAATCCACATCCTGTTTCAACTGAATAAGAGCAAACAGTCAGCACACAGTTCACTGCTAACCTTCGGACCGTCCCACATAGACACTCCTGACCACCATACTGTAACATCAGCCAGTCCCTGAAAGGACAGCTTCATTACCCCGTCCACCCATCCAATTAGAAGCCAGATGGCACTTCTGGCCAATCAAATCATGGATGCAAGGATTCTCAGCAGTATGAATGGGAGAGTAGAGCTTTCCCAGTTCTTGAGAGTTACTAATCAAAGCATTGTATCCCAGGTAAATTCTGCTCAGGATGACAACCGCAAGAACAGAAAATATCCCTGCCCTCTCTGTGGAAAGCGTTTCCGCTTTAACAGCATCCTTTCCCTTCATATGCGCACACACACTGGTGAGAAGCCCTTCAAGTGTCCATACTGCGACCACAGGGCTGCACAGAAGGGCAACCTGAAGATACACCTCCGTACTCACAAGCAAGGCATTCTGGGCAAAGGCCGTGGGAGGATTAGGGAGGAAAACAGGTTGCTTCATGAGCTGGAGGAAAGGGCAATACTAAGAGACAGGCAGATGAGAGCTGGTCATGTTAGCCAACCGCAAACTTTGAATCTACCGCAACTTCAAAATGCCCAGATGCCACAAACCATCCCGACGCAAAACCAGTTCTTAACCAACTCTGGTGTGGCAGAGAGCCAGCCACATACCTCCACATCTCCTAAGGTCACCACTGTCAATGACGAGGCCATCCAGCCACAACCCACTGGCTTCCGCTGCTCATTCTGTAAGGGGAAGTTCAGGAAGCAGCAAGAGCTTGAGCGACACATCAGGATCCTACACAAACCCTACAAGTGCACCTTGTGCGAGTTTGCTGCCTCACATGAGGAAGAGCTCATAGGCCATGTTGAGACGACACATATAACTGCAGATTCAGGCTCAGGACCGAAGCCCGCTATGGGATCTGGTGACAAGGGGAAGCCCGGTGGTGAATTCCCCTGTGAGGTGTGTGGTCAGACATTTAGCCAGGCCTGGTTTCTGAAGGGGCACATGCGGAAACATAAAGACTCCTTTGAGCATTGTTGTCAAATCTGTGGCCGTCGTTTCAAAGAACCCTGGTTCCTTAAGAACCACATGAAGGTCCACCTCAACAAGCTTGCTGCTAAGAGTAATCTCCCTGGTGAACACGACGCCTCGGTTAGCCTGAGTAATCTCACGCAGGACCATCAGAGCAACCTCTACTCGCAGTACATCTCTCGCCTTCACAACAGGTTCCTCACGGCAGAGAGAGCTGACCATCCAGATTATAACCAGATACTCACCACAGCAGGTGTTGACATGAAGGTTAGGGAGATGTTAGGGAGGATGATTTCCTCTGGTCCAAGCCCTCTGACAGATGCAGAAAGCTCCTCTTTGTTGGGCTTGAATCATCTCCACCCTCCCCTGAGCTCCACCAGTATGGAATACCTACAGAAGGTCATGTCTAATAGAGATACCCTCAACAGCGGCAGCAGTTACCCAAGCTGGCAGATCATGACCCCGGGGCCGCATGTTGAACAGCAAATATTCAGCCCTAAAGACCAACAACAGTGCTCCTCCTACCTTCCCAAGAGATGCCTCCCTGTCGATGACGGGAAAGTGTGTCTCAGTGACCCAGACACCAAGGCCATCAGTAGACCCGGTAGCCCCAGCAGCGTGAGTCATCATGGGCCAACGGAGATCATCACAGATGCAGGGAACTCCCACGCCGGCAGTGCCATGGACCATCGACCTCAATCTTCCTCTCCAGCTACAGGTAATGCACTCATGGAAAGCTAATTTGTTTTAGAAGGCTATTTTAAGATCTTGTTAAAGGGGGCACTCAATTTTACACTTTAAGTTTTGTCAACACTCACCAGAAGTACTGCTCAGCCTGTGAAAACAGCAGGATAATGTCTTTGTGTCAGTGGGAGGATCAACATTATGATATGGTGTGCATTTCACCCATAGACTACCAAGTGTGTCTTTAATATTCTGTCTGACTGTTTTTGGATGAGAATAAAAAACACTTCTCACTAAAATGACAGGAACAAATAGCACAACAAAGATCGGCTGAAAATATCACAACAAAATATCAAATGAATCCATGTCATAATCTTTTATATATGGGTTTTTTTTTTTTATAAGCGACAGCACTGGCCTCATCTTTCTTCCCTCTTACTGTAGGTTTATATGAAGCAAAGGGTCAGCAACACCAGCACAGACATTACTGTCATCCACGAGGACTTTGTCTTCCTTTTAAAGATAATGGCATCATGTTGAATTGTAGGGATAATTAGTACCCTCTATTTTATATCCGTCACATCCCCACCCCTTGCCTACGGGGGCACAAGATGTTAATGCATGCCATCTGGTGTTTTTAATGATTTGATATATACCACCCAGTGATTTTTATGATTTGATCTACCACCTGGTATTTTTATTGATAGTGTTCTGTTCCACCTGGTGATTTGGATGATTTGGCTCTCTGGGTAAATGCCTTTCTTGTCATGGCATCCTGCTAACATGTTATCATGAGCCTAAATTACTGCTATAACAGTGTTGTTAAGAGGAAAGGAAAAATAAAATCCAAACTTTTGTTCGCTTTCTTCACAGCTTATGACGATGGTTATTTCCTCTCAGTGTCGGAGTGCTTCTGTTATGTACATGAAGTCTGATGCGCTCCCTTGTGGGATTCGATCCACTATCCTCTTAAACGATGGCCGTATAGCAGAGATAAATGGATCAGGTCTAATCTCATTAGATGTTTTGTTTCCATATTGTACACACATACTGGTATCGGCATATTTACATGTAAATACTTGCAGTTTATGGCCAAATCCCTTTCTGGTTGCTCTTAAAGAAACATATTCAAACTCTGTTGTTTGTACTTTCCCTCTCCTCCCCTATCTTCAAGACCATACGGTGTCACTTCCAGAAACATTTATGATAGCTGGCTAGCTGAGGATTTGAGTGTGCACAGTTCTGGGATGGCACATTCTGTATCAGACTCTAATTTCAGTCAATATTAAGCATGGAAACTAATTCATTGTAAAGGTCAGGCGTCATTGCTTTAGTCAATGATGGATCCGGCAGGCTCTCTCCCCCCCTCTCCTCCTCTCCTCTCTGTTCTTAGTCCTGTGTAATGGTAGACTCACTCTGGGGGCTTAGCACCGCATTGTTTAGCTCTGACAATATATCCCAGAGACCTCTGCAGCTGCTCCCTGCGCTCACAATGACAGATTAATTAACACAATCACACGCTGCTGGCCCTGGCTCAACACACAGGTCTGCTGCGGGACAGATAGGTAAATCCTACACATATGGAGAACACGCACCACTTGATGAGGGTTTAATAACAGGGATAAGTTTTTTCGGAGGTGGGGGGTTGTAACTGATCAAGTCTGTCTGTCTCGATGGTTGGATGTGGAGGAAAAGAGAGCAAGAGAGCGAGTGTTTTCTAATTCAGGAGAGCGGAGATGCTGAGGAAGAATTACCACTGCCAGATGTTCAGCTTGAGGAACATTGATTAGTCCAGAATTACTGGCTGCATTATTCATAGTCAGCCTATGGTGGTCATGAAGTTATTGATGTCCTCAATATGGATAGCAAATATAGTACAGTCATGGCTGTCAGAGTGAGAGACGGCTTCTTTGCTTGATACATCCAGATACAGTGCTGGATTTAGATTTTAACTACAAATATCCAGCATCTTAAATTAGAAATCCCCCTTTGATTTCAATAGAGGGCGTGTGTTACAAATTACTTCCCTCAATATCTAATCAGGACAGATTTGAAAATGCACTTTGACTTAAATTATAATCTGAGATTAAGAATAACGACTCCTCTTAAAATGATAAACTAATGAAGGGTGCATGCTTCAGGCCTCTGACCTACATTGGACCAGTTAGATCCCAGCTCCGAATAAAAAAACACGCACAAACATAAAATGCTCTGACAGTTATTAATTAGTCCCATTCAATACTCTTAACCTCAAGGTCAATGAGCAGACACCATGTAATGATGTTGTCCCCACATGTGTTTTGTCCCTCATTCCCTGCTTTTACGCTACTTTTTACTGTAAGCATTAAAGCCAAGAGAGTCTGAAATGATAAGCGTCTGTAAAACTGTGAAGGGTAATAAGAGTAGTGGTTTACCAGAAACACAGATAAAGCAGGCTGCTGTGCAGACTATCACTTTCATTTGGCTGTTCCAGTTACATCAGCCTATTCTTTGTGATTGCTGACAGTTAAAACATCTTTTAACTAAACGGGTCCTTATCTAACTTGGTCCTATGTCGAGGCTTCACAAAATCAGCTCTTATTCAGAGATCAGAGTCAGTCTGACTGGTTTGTCTAAACTGATTACCTGTTGGCTCTTCCGTCTCCCTCTCACTTCTGTCTTTTAATCCTCTTTTTAATTATTATTGCAGATATGAGGCTCAAATTAAGCTCAAAATGCTTGTTTTCCTAGCATGCAGATAAAAAGATTTACCCAGGGAGTTCTGAACACCTGCCTTGAAATATTGTTCCACCGTCTCCTGAATGCCATTTGGCTTAATTGACTTGGAAACGTCCCAAATGCGTCATTGACTATGTGGTCTAATTAATATTAATAATATATGCTATTATAAACATCAAAGAACATCTGGTGCCCCTGTTTTTCTCACCAGTCTTGTGTGTGACTCTCGCTCTCACTCTGTTTCATCTTAAACCAAACCAGCCACCATGTATCTCTGTTTTGCATTTCAGGTGCTTGATTGCATATATAGACAGAGCCAAAGCACCACTGTATGTAGAGTTTGATATCTACAACATAACTGCCAAATGCCTATGTAAGCATATAGTATGTAAGCCAGTGATTGCATTGACGGTGATGTATAGTAGTAAATCTTAAAGCCTATTTCCATATGAAATGAATCACTTGTCCAAGCCCAGCTGCATGTTTTTTTTTTCCATAGACACAGCTCACTTGAGGCTTTTATTTATTTATTTACCTTTTTCCTCCGCCTTGCACATCCAGTAAGGGCGGATAACTCATACACATCACTTCATTATATGCTCTGTGTTAGGTGCGAGAGGCTGGGGTTTGTAATGATGCAGTAATTGGAGTTTTGCTTGATAAATCTAAGCTCTAAAATTACTCCCCTCACATAATGTGAGCCTCGGCAGTGTAAGTAAATCTTAAACTGATTAAGTTAGCATGAACCAGGCAATCACAAAGATGGCACCCATCCAAAGGAAGAGAAAAAAGGCAGAGTCTTCAGGCTTTGTGCTGTTTTTTACCGCTCTCATGTAGGCTGGCAAATGGGTTTAGGAAAGTCCACGCTGAAAGATGAGGTCAGATATACGTGTTTTCTGCATTTGGAGCTGGCCGGTTAATGTCATCGTAATTTAAGCCACAGAATAATTGAGATATATAGCGTGTCTGAAAGACTTCCATTAAGCTGTTTGAATTTTTTTGTCTGTTACCGGAGACAAGGGTGTGGCACTGATGAAGTCTCTTTCCCGCTCTTGCACATATTGGCACGCATATGTAATGTATGCAGACATTAAATCAAACATACTGTACACATATTGACACACACACACACACATGCAGTGAGTAGTACAAACAGGGTTGACTGTCTTTAGTTCAAGGACATGAATTTGCCATTTCAGCTATGATTTTTCAATTTCATCAGGTTCAGCTCTATTTAATAAATGTGTGGTTGTTATTTCACAATTTTCTGTTTGAAAAAGTAAAAACAGCCCTCCTCCCACTACCATTCGGCTCTCAATGGTGGATTTTCTATTAAAGTTGGAAACAAAGTAAAGTAACAACTACAGATCATTAGATTTAGATTTACCTCAGTGAATTACCTCAGGGTCAGATCTTGAGGTGTATGAAATTGATATTTCTCTGGTGGGAATGAATCACTGTTGTAACTCAGATATTAGTCCATTAAAGAAGAACAATAAGGCATCAATATGCATAGAATTAAATTAATGGTGGTGGGTTTATCTCCCTATCCCAGACGCATCCCTAAAAGACACAGTATAATGTATGACCTGACCTTCAAATGCCAGGAGAGTGTTGGGCAATAAACTGCCAATATTTGTGGCTTAATGGCGTCGGATGACTTTTACTGTAATTGGAATGGCAGCGAAACAGCTGGGCTGTTTAAAGACAGTGCAAGGCTGAGGTCTCAGACAATCACTAACTCAAAATGGTCACAGGGAGTGTGTTTAACCCTGGAGGGTGTCTCTGTGATAGCCATAAGGATTAAACTGTAGGTAAACAGAGGGGAAAAGACATTTAAATTACCTTTAATTAAAAGTTATGGCGTGCAGGATCAAATCTTGTATCCAGATGGATATTATTCACTGGCTAAAAAGAGAAAAATTACCCTTTGTCATTCTTCACAATAATACACTTTGTACTTTTTGAATTATGTTCCCATCACGCCATTTTTCAAGTATGAAGCAAAAATAAACTCAACTGCAGCTCATGGTGCAGTTAATCAGAACCGCTCACATGTTGGACGTTGTTATTTTTGACTGGGAAACCCACTTACTGGTTTTGATGGAATGAGGTTTTTGTCTGCGACATCTGCCTTGTTCTGGTTGCTTTACAATTTCACTGTTTATTATTTCTGGAAGAATCTTGTTTGGTGTTAACATCTTTGGGTGTATTTATTGCACATGGTGGTGGCGTCCATACTGTAAAATGATGGATCACTGGAGCTGAAAGCTGATTACAAGCTTGATTTACTGCAGGGCAGTGCTTAAATCATTCAACTCAGCCTGGTGTGGGATTGCAACATTTTTCATGTTTAGACAACGGTTGTTGGTACATACTTTTCTTAGAACAAAATGCTCAGTATGCCTCAAATACACATACTTTCCTAATTTGATTTGGACCGTATTCTGTTTTTGTTGTTACTGTCTGTGTTAGGTGAGAAAGTCTACAGGTGTCCACTCTCCAGTGACTACACTGCTGCACAGACAGCCTCCCTCGGCTTCCATCTGGATCGCTACCACTTCCCCCACTGGCAGAACAGCAGGGATCTTTCTTCTCCGCTCCAGCCCACCAGCAGCAGCAGCTCCAGCCCCAACCCCAAGCTCAGACCCAGATCCAGGGAAGACTGGAGCCCAGCCGCAGGTCACTACCTTGGTCTGGAGAACCACAATGAAACCCCCCTGCTCATCAATAAGCAGTCTGACCTCAGTGACAAAGAGGCAGTCGTAGATAGTTCTGTATCTACTCAAACCAGGAAGTCCCAGTATGAGCCCCTAGATTTGTCCGTCAGGCCAGAGTCGGTCTCGTCTCTCTCAGCCATGTCTCCTGCTGTACTGGTACAGATGTCTGGCGTTTTTAGTAATGGAATCTCCTCCTCCATTACCCGTCGGCTACAAAGTTACTCTAATGCCGCAGCTGAACTCAGTGTGAAACCTGCATATCAGTCTGACCTTTTGGTGCAGGGAACAAAAGAAGAGATGAACACGCAGAAAGGAGGAGGCTCCACCAGTCACGATAATGGCGAAAGTGAATATGAGAAATCTGATCAAGGGAGGGAGGATGAAAACGACGATGCTGCCAAGTGGCAGATGCTGAAAAACAATGTCCTGGAGCCAGAGGAGCTGAGACAGACTAGCCCTGATTTCCAAGGTCTGAATGAGAAGACCCAAGACAAGCCGGGGCAGTGGGGCAGAGCTGTGACCGAATCTCCCATCTCCTCTCTGGAGAACTTGACTCCAGGACAGGCTGATCCCCTCCAGCACCAGGGAGGCCTGCTCTCCTTCCTTAGATCCCAGGGGAGCCTGAGCAGTGCACCAGCCAGCGCACACAAGGCGAGTCTGAACGGTGGGGGGAGTATGGAGAAAGATGTTGCATCAGGTGAGCATCAGCATATCCATCATATATGTTCAATGCAGCTGTGACAGTAATCAAGATGTTGCCAGTGCTGTCTCTGGATTTGAAAGTATCTATTGCCACCTAGTGGACAAAATCTGGTTCTTCTGTTTTCCATCTTGTTATCTCCTCAAAGATGCTGTGTAGACTCCCTCTGAGTGATAGACCAGTGATAGACTGCAGATGGATCTATCACAGTATCACAATTAGTGAACTTAATTCCATGTATGATTGGCTGGGTGTCATCATGGCTGCACAGTTTGTACCAGCGTTTGTTACTGTCAGTAGCAAGAAGCTATAGAAATCCCCCCAAAAAAGAAAAGTTTATGGCAGTATCTCAGCCCTCATCACCTGACAGCAGAAGTGTGAAGAGAGAGTGTGAGTGTGTGTGTGAATGAATCATGCCAATTTAGAACAACACACTTCCCTTCTCTTACAGCACTTTAGTTCTTTTTTTCTTTCTTTCCTTAATCCTGACAGATCTCATGTCTGATCTCAAATAAGGGCTAAAGAAGACACAGGTGTGTGGCACTGATTACCCCTACACTTTAAAGGATGGTATAATCTCCTTGTGTGATAGGTTACAAATCGCCCAAGCCAGTGGAGCCCACTGATGGTGAGGCTTAAGCTCTTGTGATGGTGTGATATGCTTGCTGAGTGCAGATTTAATAATGCTGTCTCTCAGGAGAGGGAATCCAACAGCTGGGGTCTTTGATATGCATGTATTATGAGTGCAACATGATACACCTTCCCTCTGATCCCCCTCTTATTCAGAAACTCAATATGTTCATGTGAAAGACAGGAAAGTGCCTGTCAACTCCATTAGGGATTAACATCTGTTCCCTTTCTTTATGATTCTAACAGCAAGATGTACTTTTGTATTTGATTGTACAGATGGTTATTATAATATGCCGAAAAGCACCCCTCCCCTTCAACTTCTGTCCAAGCCGTCACACTGTTCATGTTTCTTTCTCGCTTTTATTGCATATAATAATGTTTGGATTGAAAAATTAGATAGGATTTAGAAAAGCTGACAGGTTTGTGTTGCTTTTTGAGGAAACCTCATGTTTGTCCAATTTCCTTGAATATGTCAGAACAATGAGCATCATGAAAGTATTCTTGCCCACAAACACAACGCAGCAACGTAACTGTTGCTTGTGTGCTTTTTTTAACCAATCTGATCACTGCAAGAAGTTATTTCAAGCATCTTGTCCTTTTGTCCGCTGCCAATTGATCCACCATATTTTCTCTCGCTCTCTCTCGTTCTCTGAGGAAGTAGATGTCAAAGACACAATAAACACCTGTCAGTCAAACTGGACATTTAGACAGGTAACTGACATTGAGAGTCCATTGAGTGTCCTCTAAAACTCAGCTAAGCAGGTGGCCCGGCAGCCTGTCCTGTCTGCAGTGTTGACCAGGTGGCTTTGTCATGGGGCTGTCTCCTGTTGCCCCCATCCTCTCCATACTGTATGGCACGTCGAGTGGCATGGTGACATATTGCCGGGCAGTTTGGACATGGAGTGATGTGTTTGTGATGACAGTTCAGGTCGGCTCCAATGTGCCAGCAGTGGTAATTGGCCAGATGGTGACCTCTGGTTGAACCTGTCTGCATGCTCATTAGTCTCACCGAGCCCTCCCTTGTGTCTTAAACAGACACTCACATCTCTGCACTACTCAGACAAAACCACTAGATGGCAACATTTACCACTCTTACAGATAAGATGCTGTAGGCTGCAAAAATATTTCTTCGCCAGGTATTATGGCATGTATTCATATTTCACAGGCACGACTAGGACAACTGTTTTTGAGATGACAGTCAAGTGCGGTCATGAGGCTTCTAATACAATCTAACTATTAAACCGGTCAACGAGTTAACTAAACCAATTGTCTCCTCTGTGGCATCAGATCAGGCCTCTCAGACGCATGAGAACAAGTGAATATGAGAAGATCGATAAAGAAAGGATTAAGAATGAAAGAACATGGAGGACAGAGAGAAAGAAAAGGCTCTGATTTGAAAGGTTGAAAGGGGTGAGTCATTATCTCATTGTCTGACCTCTGTATACCCTCCGCGGAGAGGGTGACAGAGAGCGAGAGAAAAGGAGAGAGAAAAGGAGCGAGAAAGATCACCATAGATGGAGATAGATGGAGCGACAGCGAGGTGAAAGAAGAGCGGTAGTGCGGCTGTCTCCATGAGCAGATGTCGTTTGAGGGCAGCGAGAGGGCAGCGCGGCCTGCCTTTGTGCCGTGCTTCTCCCCATAGAGATAATGAAGGGTGGAGCACTGGGAAGGATGTGCAGTCATCACTCACTGTCTGTGTGCCATCAGAGCTCAGGCCTGTGTCATCCGTCACCATTCAGCTCCTCTGGCCCCCGACGGCCCCGCCACTGTCATCATGGTCATTATGTCAGCCTGTGACACACAACACACTCTCACAGCACACACACACACACACACACACACAGCACACACACAGAGTCACAGGAATACATGCAAACATATACATGTGTCACGCAAATATGCACTTAGTGTGAGGACAAGGAATCCTTTAAAATACTTTGATAATAGTGCTGATATGACAACTAGGTTTCAGTGCCAGTACAATAGGAAATCATGTCTTCTGAGAAACATAAGCAGGTCTACCTTCAAAATACTTTTCCATCAAACAAAATACGCATTTCAGAAGTTGCCTAAACATGAGCCATACATCTTTGCATGAAGAAAATACAGACTAAAATGATCAAGGTGAATCTTTAATCCAAAACATATCTGATATGAGAACATGCAACATTCAAATAATACAAATATGGATGAACATTTAATGTCAAGTTTTCAATAATAGGCTCTCTCTCTCTCTCTCTATATATATATATATACATATGTGTGTGTGTGTGTGTGTGTGTGTGTGTGTGCGCGTGTGCAGTATATATAGATA
>OMNW01008356.1:0-10239 GCA_900303245.1 Selene dorsalis
ATTTTAAGGGGAGTGGTTGAATCAAAGCGTCACAGCAGGGGTTTCATGTAAGATGATACATGTTTTAGATTTGGCGCACTTGTGGTCGACTAGATGAAGAAATGAGCACAAATATTTCACACACCGGAGATGGATTACTATTAAATTTTCTGGGTTTGATGGAGGTTCTAGTTTTTGATGGTGGACTGTTTCACCCCCAAGCTGCTGGGCTCATCTACCCCCCCCCTCCTACCCTCTCTCTCTCTCTCTGTTTCTCTCTGATTCTGTGCTGAGGCTGAAATGTGGCTGTGATCAATACCTGCAGGCCCTTTCCCCTGTGCCAGAGGGCTGTGTGTGTGTGTGTCTGTCTGTGTGTGTGTGTGTGTGTGTATGCATTCCTTTGTGTGTGCTGTGTCAGCATCCACTCAGGAACTCCATCAAACACCCTCCATACCCTGACTCCACACACACACGCACACACACATATATACAAGATGCCCACGTCGGCCGACGCTCCGCTCAAACAGTCGCTCATTTTCACTTTCCCCTTCTCGCCCACCATCTCCATCACACACACACATCACACACATACACACACAAATTTACGCCTCCTTCCTCCTTTTCCAGGCCATCCCAACAAGGATGTTAAATACCATTCAAATGTCAGCCTGCCGTATTGATTGGAATAATAATTCTGAAAGGTAGGAGAGATGGCTTGTTGATGCTAAGCAGGCGCGTGACGGCCCGAGCATCCTTCACTGTCACAAAGTTGCCATGTAAGGGTTCCCGGCTCCTCCGGCAGAATGTGGATGGCGGTTTACGTTCGACCACCGAGGCCATATGTTTCTGTCATTAATCATTGTCCTCACCGGCCAGTGACTGACAGACCGGGGGTCCAGCCAGGCTGAGAGAGGGAGGGGGTCATTTTGAACGCCCTCAGATCACAGTGTGTGTGTGTGTGTGTGTGTCGGAGCAGAGGGTGTGTTCATCACCAGGTGGTTTTCCTTTGTCTGTCATGTTTAAATATAAGAAGGCAGAATTGATAGGAGGTAATAGAAACAAATTGATTTGATAACAGTGTCTCATGATGTTGATTTGATTTACCTCACAGACTTAATATTATTGTGGAATATTACATTATATTTCATCAGTAGTTTTGATCAATTTAATTCAATCATTTACCAACTTCTGTATAATTCATGTCAATAACTCTTGATGGTACTTACCCATATCTAGCTTATCACATTATTGATCTTTGTGGTTCTCTGTGAAAATCCTTTTATTTCTGCACGGAAATAAACAATTCAACCAGGATTTATTCACATTTACTTAGAGTCGAGAGACGTGTTTGTTTCTGTTTGTGTGTGGAAGAAAAAATGTTTTTACCAAAGCATATTTACGATTTAAGTGAATAATATAGCTGCCTCATTTCATAGTTTTAATCAGTCCAACCCTCCTCCCGTGCACTTCTCAGTGTAGAACCAGTGTTTTAATGTAAATTATTTTGAAATTCATATTATTTTTTCAGTTTTGTGTGAATTCTAGTTTTATATCAAAAACTATGAATTTGTGTCAAGTCAACACTGAGTCTCACCTGGCAGGTACCTCGATGTTTGAGATGGCATAGAAGTACTTGAGCAGGTTGTCTCTCTGGACGTAGGTGCCTCCGAGGGCGGGCCTGAGAAGCCTCAACCTAAGGTTGGTGAAGGTGAAGAAGTCCCTCAATCCCTTCATACTTTCCATGCGAGTGTACAGGTTGTCCATGTTCTGTAGCCGCGGCCCAGCAAACACAGAAAAGCGCGCCCGCACCTCAAACATCACGTTCTTGTCGTTCTTGGAACCGACCCAGCGCGAGTACTGCTCAGTGCAGATGACCCGTGTGATGTTGGCCGCCGAAAGGTCGCGCACCCGTCTGGGTGGCATGTTGAAGGCGTCCAGGCAGTCGTCAGCGTAGAACTGGTAGGGCTGCCAGGAGCGTCCGTGGTCCATGGACTTATCCAGTACCATGATGGTAGGACGGCCGTACTCAAAGGTGATCTGGATGTCGTCTGTGAGCTCCAGACTCTTGTTCCAAGACATGGTGATGTTGGCCAGCAGGGGCTCTGGGTGGCGTCTCCATGTGACTGTCTGCCAGTAGGTGATAAGGCCGTTGCGTTCACGGTCCTGCATCAGCGCAGGAGGATGAGCCAAGTCTGGGTTAGAGGCATCACACTCGTCACTGCACAGGTATGGATTCTCCTAAAAGAGAGATTAAGACAGAGCAGAGAGACATCAGTCAGGGCTTAGCTTTAAAACCACACCCAGAAGCTTTTTGAGGGGGGCACAGGGCAAAGTTAAGTTAGGGGCCTGAACTTCCAGGTTGCCACCTCCTCATTGTGCATTTTATTTGTGTGGCATTTAAGTACCCATCAGACACACAGCAGCCGATCCAAGGCACTTTCATTATACTGTAGACCAGAGTTCCAGAAACAGTAACTACTCCAATGTCAGAGTATTAACTTGCCTTGGGTTTGTTTGGTGTAAGTTATGCAGTGGTGGTTTTATCATAAAACACTGTTAAGCAAACATAAATTGATTTATTAGAGGGTCTAAAGCTACATTTTGACACAGAGCCTTGAGATTGGTTCAAGAAATGTGAAGTGATGGTGCATTTGGGGTCTGTCTGCCCATTTAGACCTTGCTAAAAAAAATAATGCCAAAGTTGTTGTAAAGTATGGGCGCTCCCCTTTACGTGATCGCTGTTACTGATTCAGAGGATGTAACTTTCTCAGCCGTCTGACTCCCCACAAAAACACATATATTGCTGCCATAAAGGATGTTGTGTATCTAAATGAGAAGTGCATTGAACTTGTCGCCAAGGGCAGTGAGGGACAGGGTTTAAAAGAGAATTTGCCAAAACAACACAACAGGAAGTGTGAAGGTCAAGAGGATCGTGCATCATCACTGTGCATCACTTTGCATAGGCAGCAGAGTGTCGCTGCACTTTTAACTCCAGAGAATTGATTCTCCTCTTTTTAGTGATGACAAGACTTTCAAGCCACCGCCTCTCTGCACAACTCAGAAGTGAACGGGGATTATTCACACAGCTCACACTTAGCTGCGGTCCGCGTCCCACCTGCATTCAGAAATGCCTTTCACTCTCCATTAGATCTCACGCCTCTCAACTGCATTTTCCTTCCAAAAACGCAAATTCATCTTCTGTTCATTCAGATTCCCACATTTCCATGTTAGAGAAAATGTCAGGTCCCGTCCCTCTAACCCCGTCTCCTAGGAATTATGGTAATGTGTTACTAAATTACTTTCCTAATTATGTTGTGGTGACAGACGTAGTTTGATGGCTTGATTACGTTTAGAGCTGAGGGTTTTTTTTGTTTGTTTGTTTACTTTGAGGGACTGACACCAGGTGTTGGGGTCGGTGGGTCTAGACACTAGAGCCCGTGGCTTCAGCAAGACCCCCGCCATGGGTACAGCAGGTTAAGGCAACAGAGGGGATTTGGTTAATGTTCCAATGTTTCAATCCATAATAAAAACGATCAGTAGTACAACTGTAAAACACCGCAAACACATTAATGGATGGGTAATGTAATGTAAAGATGGAGTATTTTATACTGTAGTACTGAATACTTCCACCACCACTGGAGAGCAGTTCATCTTGTCGACATTAAACCTCCTTCAAAACGTTTTGTTGTTGCAAATTAGTTGTATATTGATGTGGTTTCTCACAGACAGAGTCGGTGCCTCCCGTGACATTCCTCGTCATCCTCTTCCTCGATTTACTCTCCATTTCTCTGAATCCCCCAATTCCACAGTTTGCTGACTCCTCGTGTCGAGACATTTGCAGACATTTCGGTGAAATTGATGTAGCTTACTGTTGTAAGCCAGTTGTCTGACAGCCACATCACCACGGAAGTTAAATATTTACACAGAGAAATCCCAGAGATCCACACAGACGTCTCTCCTGGTGCTTAATTTGCAAAATTCAGCTCGAACGTTGTTTAGATTGTATCACATGCAGAAAAGCTCATCATGCCCCCAGGATGTACTAATTAGACCGATAAGAGGTTATTATTTTCTTCAATATCCAGTCATAGTCATTCATTGTATCAAAGGGGTCATAATGTATTATTTTTTTCCCAGTTATTAACTGTATTTTTCGCAGCCACCGGCTTCTTTCATTATATTTTACTATACACATTTGTAGCATTACTCAAAAATACAAGTCCCCAAGCTGTCACTTTCATCCTTTCATTTACACTGTAGAGTTATTACTTGATCAATTAAATTTTTTCTTTCTTTTAAATCTGCTCTTAACACAGAACATAGGTTTTATGTAGGTTAAAATTTAGCTTATTATCTCTGTGGGGCTTTTACCTGATTTCTGTTTCCAACCCTCTCCTTAACGCTTCGAGTGACTGATCAAATTTTATGGCTAATGTTATCCGTCTTATTTTATTTAATGAGAATCCAATAGTCTTTGTGAGTTTTACTGCAGCCTTCTTAACAATCTCTTGATGGAGTGCAGGAGTATAAATATCCAGCTTTTTTTCTTCCACCTCCACCTCCTCTTCCTCCTCCTCCTCTCCTCCTTCCTCCCCTTTCTTCTTTGTTTTGTTCCTCTTATTATTTTTTTTTGCTGTCGGTGTTATGCTGCTTCTAATTGTAGAGTTTAAGAATGTGACCAGCTTATCTTGAAATGCTCTGTTTGGTGAGGTAATGGTAATTATGTCGACAACTACAACGGTAAAAAAGGCTGATTTGCTTGAATAATTATTTTTGGAATATATTTAGATGTTTAAATGCTGGAAGAAGAAAGGCCGGAGCAGCTGTAGTAGGAGGAAGCTCAGACAAACTAAAGACTCAGCTTTTTTTGGAGTCCTTGAGCAAGGCACAACAAAACGTGAACGTTTAACCTGCATGTCCATACAAATGGATAATGGGGGGTTTGTGCAATTTGTACAGTTTATGAGTGTTTCATCTTCTCCTCCAATAATACTGTTCAACCTTGTAAGTTTGAGAGTGACCTTTCAGATGAACTCTGATTGATCACATGTAAGCTCAGAGGAGGAAGAGCCAATGACAGATCTAGAGGATCTAGTCTACATCTGCTATGTTTTTGTTAGACTGAGTGACTAGTTCCTCTTCAAAGACATGACAAAGTTTTTAAAAGTTAACATATTTAAGCACATAAGACAATTACGATGAACGAAAAAGTGACGACGACGTTCAAATCCAAAGTTAAATGTGAAGACAGTATTCATCCTGACAGTCATATTTTTTTCAAAACGATGCCGGGTGTGTGCTCGTCTCTCCCTGACTTTGAACTCGAGGAAAATTTAGTCTTAATGGTCCTTAATGAAAAGCATGGTAATATATAGAATGAAATGTTTTATGCAGATTTACTCTCCCTCTGATTAAAGCGATGGGTGAAATCCTCATTAACGTCGCCAAAATTACTGCCCACTTCACCGTTTGTCAAATTATGGCCATGACTAAGATACTGATGTTCAAGTGCTCAACGTTGATATAATGTGATGACATAGCAGAATCGCATGATAATGACTTAAGTGGTCGTCTGCCCAACATCCATGCGCAGGGAATCGAACGCTCTTCCTCTGCAGACTGGAATGTGTAGTGTAGTTTTGTGCTTAGTGGAAAATTATGACATGTGCCTGCTAATGAGCTCAACAGTCATGCATGAGCCATATATTGTATGTTGTTTGTGTCATACTGAGCGTACAGATGGAGAATGGAGGGGTGGGTCGTGAAGTGGTTCGAAGAGTTCCTACGGGTGTTTCAATGAAATCTATCATCACTGACACTGAACTGACGCTGATCAACTCTTGTACACCCCAGAGTCTATAGGGTGTTTTGGGTGTAGTTTGACTTTAAGCAGCAGTTTCTACAGTCTTTATGACCTCAGCTCTAATGTGAAAGCAATACTGCATCATATCGATGCAACTGTGCAAGCTCAGATCATGTGTCACCGCTCCTTTGCAGACGTACACTTTTTCACGTCGGTTGCCAAGAGGCAGCATCTGCCGACAGCGCTGCCTTTTGAATAAAGTCACTGGACTGTACCAGGGGAAAGTGAGCAGTCACTCATACCCACTCTAGTGGTCTAATAACAAAAGCAAAACTTAGAATCCTTGCGAGGCTAAGATTATAAATCATCTGATTTATGGTGACAACGCAGAGTGGGAAAACTCCAAACATAAGCAAACGCAGAGTCCTTGGTGAGGGAGCAGAGGCTGCACACAGCCACAGAAGACACTGTATGCAGGACCATAATGCATGTGAAGGACCAGCTATGAAACTACAGTATCCTTACACCCAAAAAAAAAAAAAAATTTGCAAATAATCTATCTTTCTCCTCAGTGGAACGACGCAGCAGCATTGTTCTCTATCTGATAACCCAATTATCTCCCTTGCACTGACTCAGATAGAGATCACTGTCAGCGCAAACACACTTAGGATGATAATCTAGAACGGTCATAAACAAGTGCAGCTGGAAAAGATGATTAGAATTAGATGAAGGGGGCGGGGTGTAGTGAAAGTCAGGAGGTGCTTTTTATTCAAAAGCTGCTGTGCACAGTCAGTGGCCCTGTTGTTTTTCGTGGCCTGTGTTAGTGCATTCCCTGACCTCCGTCCAGACACACGTTTACACACATACACACACACACACAGACACACACACACTAACACACAGGAATGGATTAGTAGGTTGTTGTTCTGGGGATGACCCTCGACCTACAAATCCTATTGAAAATGATCGCACTGTCACACCGTCCCAGATACAGAGGCAGCTCCATATAGGTTAGGTTAGCTCCGGAGGTGTGTTTGGGACAGCGTTTAGGTGCCTGAGAGTAAAAAGCAGGTTGTGTGTGTGTGTGTGTCTGTGTTCAAGGGAAAACCACAAACTATACAAGAAGCAAAGGATCAGTTGTTTCCTTGATATCATTTCTTTTCACTTTGTCGGATCAGAGAGCTTCATGTGGTCGTTGGTCTGTGGGCTGCGACCTCCCCGAGCCCTTTAGGATTAGCTACAGTGGAGGTGATATGTATAGTTATATAGGCTGCAAGATTTTTTTTATCCCCCATCAGAGACTTACGTGTGAGGTTATGTTTAAGCCCTTTGTATGCCCTGTCCTCCTTATCCCTCTCTGCCTCCTGCCACCACTCTGCCCCGGTCCAGTATATCTATGCCAGGATACACACAAACACAAACACACTCCTCTCCCTCACACACACAGACACTCACACACTCACACACACACAGATCCCGGGCCAACTGCTGCAGCAGGTGGCCCGCACTGCTAAGCCCCTCCAGCAATTATCCTCGCTGGGATCCTGTCTCCACGACAACAGCCGCCATGATGCCCCTGCCATGAGTGACTTCCTTGTTTTCACTCGCGGGATAACAATGTGATTCTAAACACTCATTAATAACTCCTCAAGTGCTGGAGTCTGATTCATCTCTGAGTTATCTCTCTGCGGCGCTTGTGATTGTGAGACTGTGACTAAAAAAAAAACAGTGCGCTCTCTGACCTGAAAAATCATCTCACAGAAAAATCGGCTTAGAAGTGAATTACTGCAGCGGTTTTGAACACAAAGCAGCAGTAACACAACACATTAGACTGGTTCCTTGTGGAAATAGAAATCTGCCATTATGCATTTCCACAGGAGTTAAGCATGAAGGAAACTGTGTGTGTGCATTTCATCCTTCTTGACTGTTATGACCATTTCTGTCCTCCCCAAATATTTCCAGCCAGCGCTTCACCCGCTCTCTCCTCTTTATTTCTTCCTCCACTTATAGACGTTTCTAAGGTATATTGCTAGCAAGGGGAATAAAGGTAGGGACACACACTCAGAGAACACAATTTATTTTGTTATGGAGAAACATCAAATGAAATGACCCTCCCATTAAAAAGGCCACAGAGGAGAAGAGAAAGGGATATTGCTTTTTCACTTATAGCGTTAATCTTTTATTTTGTTGGAGGGTTTTTCCATCGTACTGGAGGTTCTCCTTATCCTGACTGAACATGGTCTGTCTTTTCGTGTGGGTGTGTTTCCTGAAACAAGTGCATGTGGAGTAAATGCGTAAAGTTATGCATCACATACCCTCCTTTTTAATTACCAGAAACAGTGATTATTCTCTTGCTGCAGCGTCGTCTCACTCTGTACAAAACAGCAGTTGGCAAGTGGAGATGTGTCTTAGGTGTGTGTCTGCGTTGGTAGGTGTTGTTTATGTTTGTGTGTGTGTGTGTGTGTGTGTGTGCTTGCACGTACACGGTGCAAGCAAAACTAAATGTTTACTGTGGGCATGTATGATTGTGTTGTGGAGGAGGAGGAAGAGGGAAGAAGGACAGAGTGGGGACACCACGCTGCTCCAAAGCAGCAGCAGTGTCTCGTCCTGCCCAGATCACCACACACACACCAGGACGAGTTATATTAGGAACTCATCTTCGACTTCAGGTAACAAAGCACTGAGAGAATGAAATATCAGGATGAGTTACTGTTTCCTTGAGGTGCACTGATAATGTCAATCCAGGTAAAAGCCATTATATTTTATTGATGTCTGTTATTAAATCAAAACCAATCACAGAGGAGACGTAGAAAAAGTATGACAGACGAGCTGGAAATGGAGTTTAAGCTTTTTGAAATACAATCTGATTTAACAGTGCAATTATATAACATGCATATAAGAAATATGTATTTTTATTTCCCACAATGCAACTTCAGCTTCAGATTCCAGTGTTGTGGCTAATGCAGCCTCAAGCAGTGATGAGAAGCTGAAGTGATGCTGAAGATGTTTATGGAAAACTTTTTTCCACCTTTTCCACTGTAGAGATTTTTAGGGAAATCTAGACTTATGTCTAAAAGTCAATTGGAGCCAGGAGCATGAAAATCTGCTGCTGAAAATCTGACCAGAGATCCTCTCCAACATTTGCCTCCAGGTTCGACTGGAAGTGAACAGAATATGTTCATTTGAAATAGAGGAAGTCATTTTTAAATGCATTTTAGAAATGGAAGAATCGCGCCCTTTGCCCATGCCATTGAAATTTCCTACAGTATCGATTCTCTTCCAGCTTTCTAAACACTTAACGGGAATAATCTCGGACACTTTCTTACAGGCGCTGCCGGGGGACTATTTTCCGTGTTTCTTCTTCTGATAGATTCTGTTGCGTTTAACTTTTATAGAAAGCTGTAAGAGGCTTGTGCTCCTTGGCCTCTGCAGGGGTGGAGGTGAGCAAAATGTAGACATGAGCGGTGGTTAAAAGGGGCAAATACGTTGATAAAGTAGTCTCACATACATCCACACTCACTGGCTCTGTAGCTTCAATACATAAGGTCTGGCCTCAAAGGACCATCGGTCCTGAGATCCTGACTGGCGGGTTGCTAAGTTCACCTCCGGCCGTCTGAGTCGCCGCAGCCAATCCCTCTTAGTATCACCTGAGTCGGGGATAAATCTCACTTATAACTATCCTCCCGTTCTGCCAACACATCTAAACACTCTGATCACTTTCAACTGTGTCCTAATGGGGAAGCAAGCCATGCCATTACATCACTACACCCTCCCCCCACCTCCCTTGTTTGTACAGTCAGTCTTGCTGTCGCTGTCTTTACTGTAGCTGCCTGTTTCTCTCTCTCTCCCATCCTTTCGTTAATTATGCCCTACGCTGTCAGATCGGCTCACACTGTGCCCAAATTCACCTCCAAGGGTGTATTATTAGAACACTGGACACCTGGGCTATATCTTTTATCCCAGGGGAGGTTGCATCAGGGATGGCCCACTGCTGGGTGTGGGTGGCCCCTTTTTTTTTTTTTTTTGCGTGGCCTTGATGGCCCACTGCTGGGCAGGGGCACGCCAGCCGGACCTGGCAGGACTACGCTGGGCAGGGAGTGTGAGGTATGGCCATAGGCCCAGTCTGGGAAGCACTGATCCACGCTACCAGCTGCCATCTTCCTCCCCTTCCTGCATGCTCCCCTTCCGCTGCTGCGCGGCTTCTCTCTCTTCTCATGTCTATTTTTAGAGCTGGCTGATTTCTACCTTCTAAAACGGGCAAATGTGTTGTGGAACAGGAAGGTGTGTTGTGTTTTTTTTTTTTTTTTTTTTTTTTTTTTTTTTTTTTTTTTTTCACATTACCAGTCAAGTCTCTCAGGAGCCCTAGAAACTCTGCCAGACTTGGTGGTGGCTACAGAGGAGTTCCCAGTAGCTCTCAGGTGGCTTCTGTTTCTCCTTAGAATGCCTGTGTCAGTTTC